>JARQST010000480.1:8078-96658 GCA_030142225.1 Pachycephus smyrnensis | reverse complement strand
ACTCCGGGAACACCAGGAACACCTGGAACTCCGGGAACAACAGGGACGCCTGGAACTCCGGGAACACCAGGAACTCCTGGAACGCCTGGAACACCAGGAACGCCTGGAACCCCGGGAACACCTGGAACAACAGGAAACCCGGGAACAACAGGAACGCCTGGAACTCCGGGAACACCAGGAACGCCTGGAACTCCAGGGACACCAGGAACTCCGGGAACGCCAGGGAAACCTGGAACTCCGGGAACGCCTGGAACACCAGGAACTCCAGGAACTCCAGGAACACCAGGAACTCCAACAGGAACGCCTGGAACTTCAGGAACTCCTGGAACACCAGGAACTGCGGGAACACCTGGAACGCCTGGAACTCCGGGAACAACAGGAACGCCTGGTACTCCAGGAACGCCTGGAACTCCGGGAACACCAGGAACTCCGGGAACACCAGGAACTCCGGGAACACCAGGAACGCCTGGAAATCCGGGGACACCAGGAACTCCGGGGACACCAGGAACTCCGGGAACACCAGGAACTCCTGGAACTCCGGGGACACCAGGAACTCCGGGAACACCAGGAACACCTGCAACTCCTGGAACGCCTGGAACTCCGGGAACGCCAGGAACACCAGGAACACCTGGATCACCTGGAACACCAGGAACACCTGGAACTCCGGGAACATCTGGAACGCCAGGGAAACCAGGAACGCCTGGAACGCCTGGAACTCCGGGAAGACCAGGCGTTTGTACCGAAGAAGGCTTTTTCCCGGATCCCGAAGATTGCCGCAAATTCTATCGATGCGTTAGTGATACTTCCCATTTTACTAAGTATGAATTCTCTTGCGGAACTGGCACTGTTTGGGATTCCAAGGCACAAGCATGTAATCACTATTACGCTGTTCCAACCTGTAACTCGGACAACGGTGAATCAATAACTCCTGATGTTGAAGGATCAGATCCATCCCTTAACGAAGTAGATAATATTTCAAATCCACCAGATTCAGGAAATCAATTAGGTACAACCACGACTACCGGAAGTTCCACAACCACAGAACCTGCAGTCACGTCCTCCCAATCCCAAGAATCCAGCAGCACCACTCCGAAGCCAGAAGTTTCATCGCAATCCTCAGCAGGAGCATCCTCTCAGGAACCAGAGTTTTCAACAACACCAAGTGCTGTTACTCAAGTATCTTCCACTTCACCATCATCTACCGTGGGATCGACACAATCATCATCAATTTCATCAGTAACCACAAGTCAGTCTCCCGCCATTTCCTCAACACCAGAAGTAGAATCTACCTCGGTACCACCTTCAGGATCAACACAACCTAGTCAATCTGGAAAATCTACTTGCACCGAAGAAGGCTTTTTCTCAAATCCTGATGATTGTCGCAAATTCTATCGATGCGTAAAGGAAAATTCAGCTTTTCAGAAGTACGATTTCACCTGCGGTCCAGAAACTGCGTGGGACCAGACTCTTCAGACTTGTAACTACATTGCTCAAGTATCGTCATGCGGTTCAGAATCTAACGAAATACCCGAAAATACAACACCAGGAAGTAACGAAGTAGGAGCCACAAATCCCGGATCATCGACAACTAGACAAACATCACCATTTACACAACCTTCACCAATTCCGAGCTCTTCTTCAACAACTTCAGCCCCAGCAACTAACAGACCCACACAAACCTCACCAGGATCATCTTCAATGGCGGCAGAGATGCAGACATCTCCAATAGATTCTAACACTGAATCTTCTTCGTCAGAATCAAGCTCCTCATCATCAGAATCGAGTTCCTCATCATCAGAATCAAGTTCTAGTTCTGAGTCTTCCAATTCCAGTTCTACCGAAGGAAGCGTGCCACCTTGTGCAACACCAAAACCAAATTCTACGATCATCTGCAACGAGGAAGGTTACTATCCTCATCCGAATCAGTGTGATAAATTCTACCGTTGCGTAGATAATGGAAAAGGTTTCAATGTCTACCACTTCAATTGTCCACCAGGAACCATCTTTGATCCCAGCATAAATGTATGTAATTATCCCGAATCAGTATATCCCCCTAGAGACTGTACTGCAGCACAAAATACAACTCAAGCACCAGAAAGTTCTACACAAGCAACAACACCACAATCTGAAGGAAGTAGTACTCCGGTAGACGAGTCCAGTTCTTCGACAGAAGGTACAACAACTGAATCAGAACAACCGAGTACGACCGAAAGTGGAACAACAGCAAGTCCTGAAACGACAGGAACACCTTCTGAAGCAACCACAGGTACTACGCAACAAGTAGAAAGCACCACAGAGTCACAAACAACGACTACCACCAGTGTTATAACAACGGAATCTCAAGAAGAAACAACGACGAACGCTCAGGAACAAACAACAGAAGCAAGCACAACGGCAACTCAAGAGCAGACGACAGAAGCAAGCACAACGGAAACTCAAGAGCAAACAACAGAAACAAGCACAACGGAAGCTCAAGAGCAAACAACAGAAACAAGCACAACGGAAGCACCAGAGCAAACAACAGAAGCAAGCACAACGGAAGCTCAAGAGCAAACAACAGAAACAAGCACAACGGAAGCTCAAGAGCAAACAACAGCGTCGAGCACAACCGAATCTTCGGAAGAAACAACAACACAACCATCCGAGACTACAACAAGTTCAACAACGACAGAATCGCAAGAACAGACCACGACAGAATCGCCGGAGTCTACAACCGTCATTCAGACGACAACAACAGAATCTGAAGAACAAAAAACGACAGAATCATCTACAACAACAGAAAGTCAGTCAACAACGACAGAATCGCAAGAGCAAACAACCACAGAATCTCCAGAAGAAACGACCACAGAATCGCAAGAACAAACGACTGAATCCACTACGACGGAAACTCAGGAAGCAACAACGACAGAATCTTCATCTTCAACAACCTCATCAGGGGTGTCGACGCCATGTCCAATCGGAAATCTCACTGACGAACAGATAGCTCTAGTCTGTCCCACAGGCTTCCGCCGTCATCCGAAGTACTGCAATCTCTTCTATCAGTGCACAACGGCCAGTAACATGGAGATCAAGGTTCTGATCCTTAGTTGTCCAGAGAATACGATCTTCGACGAGGAGAAGATTCAGTGTTTACCTGAAAACGAAACCAATCAAATCTGTAATGGAGTTAAGGCTGATGCTAGATTCTACAGAAGACTAGAAGACAACTCCATGCCACCAGTAAGTATCAGTGTATAAATTTTTGGAAAAAATGAAAAATACTTATCAATTTTTTTTTCTCTTTCTTCAGGTCAAGGTCCAAGGTAATACACTCTGCCCTGCAGAAGGTCATTATCCTTACAGACAAGGATGCAGTAACGCGTTCTACAAGTGTAAAAAGGATATCTACGGCTCACTCGAAGGATACCTTTACAAGTGTCCCGCAGATTTTATATACTGGTCCGTGTCGCGTCGTTGCGAACGCGTCACGCGATTACCCATGTGCTCGCATATGGCTTACAAGAATAAAAATTACTCCTGGGAAACGCGCCGGGAGGTTCCTGTAGAAGATTACAACTTATCCGCCAGAATGCTTCACTTTTATTAGCACGATCTACGATCGTCCAAATTCTCACAGTGCGATCGAGCATTTTCATTCTTTATCCTCAATCATTGTTCGCAGCCACTCACGTATAGATCATAGAAGTTTTATCAAAGGCGATTAATGCAATCGCATCTTAGTAGGGCTTTATGTAGTTTATTGTCTCTAGCAATAGTATATTTTACAAGTATAATGGGAATCTCCGTACGATTTTAACGAGCTCCTAAAGGTGGACTCCGACTTAGCTATAGCGTACGTTATGTAGTGATGTAACCTTCCCCTTTCTGTTTCATTTCTTTCAGCTACCTTACATGGTGACACGGGGAAATTCAACGACAGGGGAATATTAGCATAGCACCGCGTAACGTAGGTTAGCTAATTCAAAGTTCAATCCCTGGTCCGATCGGCGGCTATATTGATCCTTAATGATATGGATTTTACGTCCTTTTTTTTATTTTGGACCTACCGACTTTTGTTACTGAGCTGTGAAAAATCGTACGCGACGTTCAGGGTTTTTTGGTTGCGGGACTCCTATGCAATAGTGACTGTATTTGTTATTGATGTTATTATTGATATTAACATGATGCGTCCATTTTGATATTTATTGTCTTGTGTTCTCGCATCGTGACGCATCTGCAGCAAGTTACGGCAAAGAAATCAAAAGGCATTACTACTATTTGTAGAAGACTTTCTTGTCGCCGCTATGTACGTGTATATATTTACTTACTTCTGTTCCGTTTTGTCTTCATTATGTTTTATCGTAATAGAATTAATAGTCGGCTTCGTAGCTTGAATGTGTATTAGCCTTGTTGCGTGATTCTTGTGTGATTCCTGTATGTTTATGATATCTTTGTGTGAAACTCTTTTTAATAAATGAAACAAACGAAAATAATTACTGACACTTTTATCTCGTTGTCCATTTCGTTTTAAAATATTTCATTCGATGCGTATACATATCAGCGTTAATATTTAATTATTATCCACTTGATCGACGTGATGTAATTAGAAAAAACGATACAGTATAATATCAATTTATTAATTAATATCATTCTATTGAATTTAGATACAATTATTTGCGGTATTTTTTAAATTTCAAATGGAGCATTGAAAATTATGTTTTTGTATGAAATGACATGGTTAGTAACGCGCGCGAAATCTTACCCGACGGCAATGAGGAGTGGGAGGGGAGATAAATCTGACATCAAAGGGATGCAAACATATTTTTTCATTTCTCATTTATAATCTATCGCACCTGATACTCTGCAATTTAGTATTTTAATACTTTGAACACTTCATATTCGAGCCTGCTGTGATTTCAGTTACGTTCGTCCATGGAAACACAGCTCGGCTTAGATTGTTCACAACACATACTTTAGTCCGTATATTGTTCCGGCATGATCTTTTTAAAATTATTAAATTTTCAAAATTATGGATAATCCAAAAGGTACTGGATCTTACTTTAAAGAGACCTCTGCATTTCCTGTGAAGAAGATACGTATGTGCGCAGAAGTGTTGCAAGACACTACTTGATTTACGCAGTAGCCGACATATCGTTCATGATTCATGTGACAATTGTCAAGTGTCATAGTGCAATTGACCCAGAGAAACAAGATTGGAATTTTTGCTGGAAAACTAAAGCTTTCGGACGAATAGAATGTTCCGGAGCTTGGCTTACTTCTCTAAATTGCTCGGTAAGTTTTTTTTTCCCCTTAAATAACGTAAGTTTCCTGGTTCCTGTCGAGATCTCACTTATTACAGTTAACGTTATATTTTGCATTCAAACAGATAAAGCTACGAGTAACCTACGTCTCGAGCCTGACTGGCCCACGATATTGCAAATTTGCGATGTTATTCGACAAGGCGATGTTCTGTAAGTGAACCTTGCATACTTTAGGCATTTCAGACTAACCTGGAATAATTCTAGCCTGAAGTTTCTAGTGTCAAAGCAACTGTTTTAGCTAGATGAATATTTTGTATGTTGTTGAAAAAAATAAGTTTCTGCAAGATCGGATTGCAGATTGTTACATTGCATTTGAATTGTGAAACACTCGACTGATCTTTAATAATTTATTTGTAAATCTAGGCCAAAACCTGCTCTCGCTGCTATAAAGAGAAAGCTGACAAATCCCAATCCACACATTGCACTATTTAGCTTGTTGGTAAGTCATGGTTGATATTGTACAGAGAAACCATGACTTATCTATGCCTGTTTTATTTTAGGTATTAGAATCCTGTGTAAAAAACTGTGGTAGCTTGATTCATGATGAAATCGGTACAAAGCAGTACATGGAGCAGCTCAGAGAGCTTGTAAAGACAACACCACACGAGAACGTCAGGCTAAAGTTACTAGAATTGATTCAAGCTTGGGCATTTGCTTTTAGGAATAGTCCCAAATACAGAGCCGTTCAGGTGAGAATTATAATTGACCTTCCTACTTACTTTTTTGTGCATGTATCAGTAGCGTATATCTCTTTAATAAGATAACAACTTACAAATTCTATGACTCATAACAAATATCTTTCGAATTGTACATAGTTGAAATACACTTAGTACTTAGCATGAGCTCGTTGGGACCAGTTGAAATTGTGTTTCTTTTAAAAAGTCTTGCTCTATCAATAATATAAACTTCATAATTTCATACCAGGATACTATGAACATTTTGAAAGCTGAAGGATACAAGTTTCCTACTCTCAAAGAAAGCGACGCAATGTTCAGTGCCGATACTGCTCCAGCATGGGCGGACGCAGATGTTTGTCATCGCTGTCGTGTAGCTTTCAGCATGGTACAAAGGAAGCACCATTGTCGTGCCTGTGGCCAAGTTTTCTGTGGTCAATGCTCCAGCAAAATGTCGACTTTACCAAAATTTGGAATCGAGAAGGAAGTTCGCGTGTGCGAGGCTTGTTACGAGCAAGTGAATAAGTGCGCATTAATTTGTATCTATAGTCCCTTTTTACGAAGAATCCTAAATACATATTTATAATTTATAATTTTTTTCCCTGTTAGGCCAACCACCACAGCTCCTAAGGAAACCGATCTCCCTGCAGAATACTTGAACAGTTCTCTGGCACAACAGCAGCAGGTAAAACTTTTATCCTTAAGCACAATGACTCATGTATTACTTAAATGCATCATTAAATTAGTAAACAAAGATGGCTTCGTCCACGGTGCAGGTATAGTCAAACGTTTCTAAAGATTATTTTTTACTGGATAAAAACAGTCTGATGTGATGAGTACAAAGTCTAAGGCACTGATAGATGTCATTGCATAATGTATTCCTCCATTAAAATCAGTGATGAACACTGGCCAATGTGTTTTGCTAGCCTTGTAAGCTCGCTTGTCTTTTGACATTCCAGCTGTCAAATGATTGTCAGGCATCTTGAATTTTATAAATCCTTTAGCAACTAGCTGGATCCTCTAGTCGAGATTTTATAAGAAAATTCCTGAACAATGAGTCGCCACAGAACGAGTCTTCTGAGAAAATCGACCAAGTTCCTAAATCCTCGTTACCGTAGAAACACATTACTCGATGAACCCTATTACGACGTACGTAATAACCCTAAAGACTTGGTATTTGCTATTCTCGAAATTCACATTAGGTGCCGCCACGCAAGACTGCAGAGGAACTCCAAGAAGAAGAGGAACTACAGCTAGCCTTGGCTTTGAGTCAGAGTGAAGCTGAACAGAAAGAAAAAGAGAAGAAACGTGCTACTAGTGCTTTAAAATCAAATCCTACTCCGGTTTCCAGAACAGCTTACTCCCCGCCGCCATCACCGGTAGGAAAATCACTTAATAAATTTACCCAGATAAACTATCAGTTCCTCTAGAACTTTCGGATTGTTTGGAAATTCGTCCAGGGTCCCAGTCCATCTCGTGTTCAAGAAGAAGAGGAAACCGATCCAGAACTTGCGAAATATTTGAATCGCAAGTATTGGGAACAGAGACAAACTGCCATAGAGGAACATGGTTCCAGGGCGGATATAGCCAGTCCATCCGCACCTAACATTAGTAGTCCTATGCCCCAGAAGGTCATTGTGGCAAAGTCTCAAAACGGAGAAGTCGATACACAGATGGAGGAATTCGTTGGAGCACTGAGGTCGCAGGTTGAGATATTTGTGAACAGGATGAAGAGTAATTCATCTCGTGGCAGGTCCATTGCCAATGATAGTTCTGTACAGACTCTCTTTATGAATATCACCGCTATGCATTCAAGGTACATTTCTTATACAGAAATATATCAAACAAGTATGAGAGTAGATAGGATATATTCATTAGAGATTGCTTATAGGTTGCTGAGACACATCCAGGAACAAGATGATAGTAGAGTTTATTATGAAGGACTTCAAGATAAATTGGCTCAGATGAAAGATGCACGAGCAGCATTGGATGCTCTTCGCGAGGAACATCGCGACAAGTTGCGTAGACAAGCTGAAGAAGCTGAAAGACAACGGCAGCTTCAAATGGCGCAAAAATTGGAAATTATGCGTAAAAAGAAACAGGAATATTTGCAATATCAACGTCAGTTGGCTCTACAAAGGATTCAGGAACAGGAACGGGAAATGCAAATGAGACAGGAACAACAGAAGCAACAGTATATTATGGGTCAGCGTTTCTTTTAATTTGCTAATCAATGTTGCACCTTATTTCGACAAAGTACACGAATTTACTTTGTACTGTTTTTTTTTTTAATAGGAAACTATCAACAAGTGCCAGGTTTTATGGGACCATCCGCCCAGGGTTCTCCAGTACGTCATGTTCAATATCCAGGACCTACGTCCAACTACAATCCGATGTCTCCAACAAATCAAGGAGTCTATATATATGGAGGTCAGCCTGCTATGGGCCAGTACCAGATGCCAGGTTATGGAATGCCGTCGATGGGTCCTATGCCACCTCATATGATGGGCCCAATGGGGAACCAAGAGCAGCAGGGGTCTGCTGATCCGTCTATTCAAGGTCGAGAAAGTCTTGGTCGTGTTTCGATATCAGGTCCAGGGATGGTAAGTAAATTACGAAAATAAATTGGATGAAATTTTGTGTCCGAAAAGTAAAGAAACTTCTATATTAAAATAGATATCTCAGATCCCAGGACCTCAAATGCCACAAATGCAACAGCCCAGTGGCCATCAAATGAGTCAACAAGGTCCTAACCGTATGGTACCGTCACAAGGACCTCCAGGGCACATGGGCGCCCCGCAAGGTCCTCCAGGACAAATAGTGCAACCACCAGGACAGTCGGTTCAAGTAGGACCACCTCAGCCGGGTCCAGTTGGACAAATGGGTCCTGCATCGGTACAAATGCTATCTCAACAAGGTCCACCAGGTCAAATGGGTCCACCGCAAGGTCCTCCAGGTCAAATGGGTCCATCGCAAGGTCCTCCAGGTCAAATGGGTCCATCGCAAGGTCCTCCTGGACAAGTGGGTTCACTGCACGGACCTGGACAAATGGGTCCTCCACAAGGTCCACCAAGCGTAATCGGTGTTCCACCACCGCATGGTCCCCCAAGTTCTATGGGACCACAAGGCCCAACATCCTTACCACAAGGAGCACCTTTACAACAACCAGCCAGTACCAATCTTCCTCCTCAAGGAACAGCAACTATGCAATTATCATCCGGCCTCCCTGGTAGACCAATGCAAGGCCCACAAGGCCCTGCCTTACCGCCCATTCAAGGGGCACCGCAAATTAGTGCACCTAGTGGACCACCGATGCAGTTTCAACCAACATCTAGTCAGCCTGCATCAGTAAATTCTCCGCAGACCAAGGAATCCAAACCTGACACGGCTGAGCTCATTTCATTCGACTGAGGACATCGAAAAGGAATACTTTTAGAATCTTATGATAATCAATTCATTTAAAGTATCGCGGATGAGTTTAGATAGAACAAATGGTCGTCCCTTAATCAATCGCCTAGGTCACATTAAGCCTAACCTAAAAACGATCTTCTCTATCTTTACTCAACTCGTCTATTACGTATGTCATACTAAAAAAAATATCACAATCCCTCCGTAAAATATGGAGCGACTTAACACTGGGACTGCAATGCGAATCGCAAGGCTTTGTATATCTATGAGAAAGCACATATGATGTTCTTTCGGTTTTATTAATGTACGTTGAAAACCAAAATAAAAGTGCAATGGCGTGTCAAAAGACAATTTAAAAAAGGGTTCGTCCATAAAAATCCTTGTTTTATGTCAAGAATGGGGGGTAAAATGCCTAGTGTAGAGAATTACGGATGGGAAAAGTGTTCCATATTCATGTTTATTATTTCAATTAATCCATAACAATAACTGCTAATAATTATATACAGAAATTAATTACATAGTCAAAAAAGCCTTGCCTTACGGGTGTGCCGTCGCACTGTTCTTTTAGTTCTTTGTACAGTTAAAAAAAAGCAAGTGGCTCTCGCCAGATGTCAATGAAAGAAAATACGATTCGACGTAGCGTCCCACTATTAAATCATGATATTAATGCAAGTATATTAAACCAGGGCTAGCCCCTCATCGTTCTTCGATTCTTCATTGGTCAACAGAAGTGATCTCGTCTGATATGTTAAACGCGCGACACTTCTTTGTAAATTGTGGCGACACTCAAGCGTCAAGTAAAAGAATCAAAGGAATAACGAGGAAAGTCCAATCGCGAGTCGGCATAACAAAAAAAAAAAATAAAAGGAATTGTAAACGCAAGTCCACGGCTGCGTCTTTCTTTCTCTTTTTCTTCTCTCTTTATCTTCATTGTATTCAGAAAAGCAGTAAAGCCTCGTTCTTATTTGATTTTCAAGATGAAAAACGTGCCCATTTTCATCTGCATCGTTAAATTCCTATAGTTCGCCATATAATCAATGGTACAGCAATAGTGTTTCATATAGACATTCCTGTTTCTGTACATCAGACTGTCTCAACCTGGCCCTTTCGACGAGGTTTGATATCCTGAACCTGGGGCGAGGTGAAGGACGTCTCCTCGGAGCGTTTCCTAATCGCAGAAGCTAGCTCCCCGTTGCTCGAGGTACCAGAAACTATACTGTCCTTCCTATCAGAACAGACTATAGGCGGCAATCCTGACCCATTAGCCGCTAGAGATGCCTTCCTTAGTCTCATATCCTCCAGAGGTATCTCCTCACTACGTGGCCTTGGCATCTTTGGAGAACTATCTCTGGATCTTAAACCATTTTCACGTGCTCTTCCATTAGGACTACCGTCGGAGCGTCTATCATTGGGAGTTGTGCTCCCTGAAGAAGATCTAACCACACCATCCCGTCGCAATTGTGCTGCGAAACCAGGAACCTTGTTCACGGTGAACATTGGTCTTTGTTGATCTTTCTGTTTATGACCCCGACCTGTTGCTCCTAGATTAGCAGAATAAAATATACAATTGTTATATCAATGAGGCGAATCGTCAATCATTTAATCATTTATTACTCACGTTCCGGTCGCATACTCAGCAGAGCATAATTTGGAGGCGTGGAACAGTGTGGCATGCTTGTTGGAATATCTAATAATCTGGCAATCTGACTCATCTTTTTCTGCCTAGCCTTTATTCGGCCCTTGGTCAACCTGTAACGTTTCAATCAGTCAACATGGCGTGACTACACTATGAACTTTATAGAAAATACATATACCTCTGTTTGGCAGCCATGCACCGAATATGATCGTCGAAAACGAACTTGGCAGAAAGTAAAGGCACCCTATTGCTAGCGCTGCTGCTGAGTGGTTTATGAATTGTCAAGTGGAGACACCTGGAGTCGTCTTTGTCACCGGCTACTTCAATATCCTGTAGGAATCCCACCAGCTTGGCTACACCCCATCCTAGCTTCTTCGTGTCCGGTTCTACCAAGATCAACTGCAACACGTCAATCACCAAGAAACGACGAATCTTCTGACCATCTTTCCATACCACAGTACAGGCTATCAGGTCGCTGTTATCTAGGACAGAAGGAATACACCGAGATATCAACTGTCTGAGTTTTAATATACGTAGAGAGTAGCAACAGATCCATTTAGGACGTCACGAAGGAAGCGAAGACGTAGTGCACAAGAGAAAGAATGGAAAGATACATTTGCCATCGTAAATCCTCGCCGTTGTTGGCCTTTCTTTCGCTCCCCAAATGAATCCAGTAAGACAGCTAGAAAGTAAATAACTTTTACTTAGATCAAGAACGTTGTTGACCTCGATGCAGGTCGCTGGATTGGTCAAAGGTAACTGGGTCTCCACTTCCATATTAAGCGTCAGGGACAGTCTTCTTATTAGGAAGAACACCCTTATCGCACGTCGAGCACGTTCCACCTGATGGAACAATATATGTATATATTTCTCTATATTTATTTACAAAAAAGAAAGCATTGTATCATTATTATCCATTTACCTCACCGCAGGGTAATCTTTTACTGAATTCAATTCCAGTCATCGGTGTACCAGTTGGTGGTAATAGTATGTTACTATCCATCATCAACCATTCAACATTTAAGGGACGTTTTTGAATCTCACTGTATTCGTCTTCGAACATGTCCAAAAAAATGTCTTCGCTCTAATAAAATATTTTATCAGTCAATACACAATGCTCGATATCGGCTCACAATTATTGTTGCAATTAATCAGTGCTTGGTGACCTTGTAAAAGTTTCTCAGCAAAGCAGTACTTTGTTCCTTTGCTGCTTCAATAGATGCCAAGTGTGAATCGTGCAAAAGACTTTGTCCCTCTGACATTACCAATTGTGTCAGTAGCTTGATAGTCAGCTCGAGCGTAACCAAACGTACTTTAGCATCTGAGAGGAAGATTTTTATTCAATGACGAATAGATAAGAATAGATAATGCACTTTGCATCGAAAATCTATTGGCAACATGAAGGACATAACTTCAAGAGCAACTCGACTCACTTGTTTGGCAACTAAGGGTGATAATATGAATGAGTCTGTCAACTAGGGTCTCGTTGTACCAATTTTTGGTTGACGCCTGTTGTGACGGCGACAGCACCAGATCCAGCATTTCTGGATTCACGCCCTAAAAATATAAATAGGACTCAAAATTAATGTTTTTTTTTTATAATTGTAGTCATTTCCACTGTTTACCTTATTGTTTGCGAGTGCATAGAGTAAACACAATGCAAACAATGCTGCATAATCATTTTCAGTGCAATACAAAGAATTCAAAATTGTTTGAAGAAAAGGTTTGTTCGTTAAAGATTCCTGAACAGCATCATTCAGTGGTTGCTGGGGTGCCAATGGACTCTCAAGAGCCAATCTCTGTTCCTTCTCTTCATCAGTAACATTTAAATGTTTTATTTCCTCTAGAGTTTCATTAGGAATGTTAATTTCTAACTGATCAGGCTTCGCTAGATTTTCAGAAGGAGAATCCATTATGGTAGTATCGAATGAAGTTCCTGGTTCATTCATTCGCCTTTCTCTTTGCTTCTTCATCAAAGTCTTAACAGGAAGTTTGTCGTTCTGCGATTCTCTCTCGTAAGATTCCTTCAGGTCGGTCTGGGACTCACTTAAATTTTCCAATGATTTTTCCAAACTCTCCTTGGGTGGTGAGAATGCAATTGCTTTATTAGACGAAATCTCAGAATACTCCTCCAAAACTTTACTAGCGCCATCACGGATAATGTCCAGGTCGGACTTGAGGATAATGGCGGCAAGGGTGTGCACCAGAGGACCGTGAGATAAGATTAAAAATACTTGGGATAGTAAAAACAGTGCTACCACTACACTGACGTGTTTCTTCTCATCCTGATAGAATGACAATTATTAAATAAAAATCAAATAATCCTCCATACACATCACTAGGAACGTACCTGATTTTGGCACAAAACGTTCTTCTGTTTCATCAAAGAATACACGTACAAGGGTACCAGGAGCTTGTGTAACAAATGTTCGGTCAGGACCTTATTTAAGTCAGGTATATCCAGACAGAGGATGTCATTTAAATAGTGCAAGTGATCTAAGTGCTCCGCTACCAAATCAGAGAGCCTATTTTGACTCTGATGACTGAAACAAAAAGCCATGTTTATTCTAGACCATGATTTTCTACTTCTCAAATAATTTGATAGTCATAAAATCATCTACAGGAACTTACTCAGCATCATTACGAACGCATGTATCCAGTTCTATTATATGATTTCCAATAAACCAAACTAGGTTGCTGAAGTATGGTGCTGCGGTTCGATCTCTGATGAATCCAAGCATAGATGCATCTTCTACACGATAAACGTTCAATGTCAAAGTACGCACCGCGATGCGAACCATACCCTCAGAGTGTTTAAAAAATTTTATCGCTTCGGTGTACAGAGGAAAGTCGTTTGTATGCTGCCAAAAATATTATTTCATGTAATACCTTTTATTGTTTGAGCAATCTTTGGGTCTACTGTGTGCAATGTTCATAAAGCAGGTGGGATAAATTTTTTGTAAGTATACATTTGAGTTATATTTAGACAAAGTAACTGTGTAGTCCATGAAAAAACAAGATCAAATGATCTTGTAAGGGATTAAGAGCGTGTGCGATCTAAAGTGAAAATAATATTGGAGGAGTGTTGTGTGTACCTCGTTTACCTCGTTATAGAAGAAATGGATTGTGTGGGCGTTTAACTTTAGACTCAGAGTTTTAAGAAAGCTTATGTAGTACGCCATCACTTCTTCATCGCTGAAGTCGAATTTGTGCACTATTATACTGTTTACGTGATTGTTACTTAACAGATAATCTGAAAGAATGTTCCTTATGAACTGTTTGTTTGGAGTGAAGTTACAATATTAAGAGATCAAATTTCTTTGTGGCAGATAATTAACTTACATAAAGAAGTCTCGTTTCTTATATTTTCAAATAGGATATTGAGCGTCTGGAGTAGTTGAACACATACGTAGCTGCCACACTTTTGTTTCATTATTCGTAAGAAGAATGACAGCATATTCTTTTCCAGAAAAAAGCTATAAACATAAAGTATTAGAATACTTTTCATAATGTATATATTTAAGAATGCTGTATTCACACTCACTCAAATACACTGCTATCATTCTGGTCTCCCCAAATTAAAATTTCAGCTATCGAACGTAGAGTTTCAACAAGCAGTCCTCTATTATTCTCAGATACAGTCTGATTCTTGGATAAGACATTGTAGAGGTATCTAAAAATGCGATATAATTTCTAATATGCCAAATAAACATATACATTATACATACTTAAGGTGTTCCAACGAATGAGGATTTTTGGGCTTCCAAAGCCCACCTCCGAACCAGCTTCTACTGCGAAACATCTTTTCCTTAAAGTCTCAGGGTGTGTCTCAAGTTGGATTCATGACTGCATAACACTTCAACACCACTTATAACTCTAACTCACAGCACATAATAAGTGCACATTGCTTTCTACTAATGACTTTAGTCCCTAATCTATCAAATTATCACCAGCCTTTAAATCAGGTCGAATCTACTCATATGTAACTGAGGTTAGACTGGTTTTTACCCACATAAATTTTTATTCTGAAAACGTTCCCGTTACAACTTGATATTATTAATGCCACTTATTCTCCAGCATATTCCACGGCCCTTGCATGACGGAGTATCAAGAATATAATAAGAAAACGAACGAAAATTTTATACGACACAGCTCAGGATTATTTTTCATCCGCCATCACTTTGTGAACTCTGAACACGATCGTCTTTACTGAATATACTGTTTGTTGGCATTGATTTTAAATGAAACCAAATCCTCTCAGGCACTTATTGTTAAGACAAAAACGAGTATTCAATGCTTAGGTTTAATCCTACTTTGCCCATCGCTTAATGAAATCAAGAGACACTCTGTGAAAGCATTCATTTTGACCAAAAGATACGAGAGCCTAGTCACGGGTACCATTGTTGATTTAACAACTAGGAAAGACAGTTCTTTTCTTTACCTGTTATATTATTTTTAACAATAGGCAAAGATATAATGCGTGTGCTGGAACTCTATAATGGAATCGGTGGAATGCACTTTGCATTGGAAGGTAATATTTCATTTGTTCGATGTTTACCATTAATGCTTATCATCAGTTCCGCGTATGTATGAAATTCTCATGCGTGACGCCATAATGATGCGCCACATTTATCATCAGGCTTGAAGAAATCATTTAAACTAAACTAGATTCTTGACCGTATTTCATCGAGATCAATAAAAGAAAGCGCCTTGGATGTATTGAAAATCAGAATTGATTAAATACATATATTTGTTAGGTCATACATTAGGATATAATATGAACATATGTGAAACATTATAATGTTGAATTACATGTATTGAAGATGTTATATTTGTTTTACTTATTACTGTATTTTTATTAACATATTTTTCAGAAAGTGGAGTCAAAGCTCAGGTTGTTGCTTCTGTTGATATAAATACAGTTGCTAATGAAGTCTATAAGTACAACTTTCCACAAACTCCAATTATAAATAGGAACATACAGTCCTTAACAGTGGAGGAACTTAAAAAGATGAATATAGATACTATGCTTATGAGTCCACCTTGCCAACCATTTACAAGAGTTGGTTTGAAAAAGGATATATTGGATAAGAGAACTGATTCTCTGTTGCATGTACTGGAACTGATACCTCATATACAGACTCTAAAATATATTCTGTTAGAAAATGTGAAGGGCTTTGAGAATTCCCAAGCAAGAAACGAGCTTGTGGATTGTATGAGGAAATCTAACTTCGATTATAAGGAACTGATACTCAGTCCCTGCCAATTTGGAATACCTAATACGCGACACCGTTACTATATGATTGCTAAGAAGAAAGGACTTAGTTTTTGTTTCAAGGATTCGACTTTAATCTATTCCTTACCTACAGAAATTTCACAAATTTTATCTGAGAACTGTGATACTAAAGTAGCCAGTATACAACTTGCACCGAATTCTAAGAACGGAAAAGGACATTATAAATTAAGTGATATAATAGAGAGAGAAGTGGATGAGAAATATTTAATATCCAGAAAATTGCTTGCTAAACGAGCCCGGATATTTGATATAAGAACACCTGAATCTCAAGGTACCTGTTGTTTCACGAAAGCATACAGCCATTATGTAGAAGGAACAGGTTCCATCTTTTGCCCATTTAATGATAATCATGTTAAAAAGATTTATGAGGAATCAAAAAACTATAAAGAAGATTGTCCAGATGGATTAGATAGTTTGTGCAAATTACGTTTACGGTATTTTACACCTAAGGAAGTTTCCAGGCTTATGTGCTTTCCTGAAGGTTTTCAGTTTCCAGATAGTATTACTGATAAACAGAGGTACCGACTTTTAGGTAATTCAATAAACGTTTATGTTGTTAGTCGTCTGATACTCCTTTTAGTTCATGATGCTAGATGATGTATACCAATTGTTATACTATTTGTATTATGCTGGAAATACAATTATTTTGTTACAATTTATTTTTTCATTTTTCAATCTATAACATATTTTTGTGTACAATACAATAGAAATTTTATTTTAAGTAATACATAAGTATTCACTGGTTTTATAAAATTGGCGTTGCTCACGCATCAGTCGTCTGCTCTTAACCTGAACATGTGACTTACATGCTAAAAGGATTGCTGAATTGTACAATGCGAGCAAATACGGTTTAATGAGTGATATGCGTAAAGAAAAATTTTTTATATAGTGCAGTATATGGACTGCATTTGTGTATAGTATTTGTACAATTTTCATGTTAGCCATAAAAAGTTTGAACAAATTGTTGACATCATTGAAAAGGTTAGAACTACAAGCAAAAATTTTGTAACAAGAAAAGTAAGTCTACTTGATCCATTAGTTGCTTCATATGAATCTGTGTAAGTATTTATAATAATCTGTATTTGTGTTGTTTGTTATAATTTAGAAAGGCTACAAAAATGGATGAAAAGAAGCAATTTGATAAGTTCCTTGGTGGAGAAGAAGAATTACCCAGGGATGTTCCCATGCTACGCCTGGTAGCAGCACGAGCAAGTGAAATTGCTGCAATGAATTATTCTATAGGTAAACTTAACTTTCATTGTATGCTCATCAATTTTTTAAGCAATAACAAAAATTGTATTAATTTGCATCTATGCAGAAAATCCTCAGCAAACGAAATTAATATTCCAAAAATTGCCTGTCCACATGCGAAGAAGGATCATGTCTCACACTGCAAAGCGTATGCCAAGGAGATTGCGTGAAGCGCATACTAGACAAATGGCTAAGTCTGGACTACCACCAAAAAGTAAAAGGCCATCACGAAAATATCGTAGACGTCCACGTAATCTATTACTAGAGTATAATCGTAGACAGCGCGACAAAGCCTGGCTGGAAACACACATCTGGCATGCTAAGCGATTTCACATGACTGAAAAATGGGGATACAAAATAGCAAATTTTCCAAACGACAGATGCTTTAGAGCAAATTACAGAGCGATAGCGAAGCATTGCCTAATACAAGACATCTCATATTACACTTGCGTAGAAATTACTGGTCCTTCAAGTTTCTTAATCGATACATTAAAAAGGCATTGTAACACAAATGAATTAACATTTGGAGCAAAGGTGTACTTAAGTGGCATTAGAGAAGGAACTTTAATGTTTTACAAAAAAGATGGTTATCCCAAATTTCCAATTGGAAATGTACACTTTCTATGGAAACCAGATAATTCCCATTTGAAAACTATTTGGATTTGGGTCCATCCCTGTTTCTACACAGATTTCCTAAGCGAAGTTATAGCTAGTTTTAAATTTGAATTAAATTCTGTACAAACGGCTAGCATGGCCGATATTTCGGAAACTGTAACAGCACGTGAAACAAACGATTCAGAAATTATTGCAAAGAAGAAACAAGCTGTAAAAAATAATCGTTTTTCTAAGCATGTGGAATATCATAACGACACAAATTGCAAAATGATTTTATTAAATCATCGTTTAAATAGGTTTCGGCTTTGTGGTCCATTGGCACTTGACATAATAACAAATGCCCTAAGATTACCAAATTTAGAATTGAACAAGGAATTGCCTGAACAAGAACAAAGTCAGATAGAAACGAACGTAGAAGAAGACGATACCACAATGGAAGTCGTAGAAATTTCAACGGAAGCAGAGAACGAATCGAAAGAATCGAGTGGTACCACTACTAAAAAATCATGGTACAATGAGTACTACAAGAAACAGGAAAATATAGAATATTTCAGAGTACAACAGGACCTTTTTGATGTACTGAAAGATTTAAAATCACCGAGTCAATTGCCACCAAATATTGTTATGGCATTAACAGTTTTGGATCCAAGATTTTTTATGCCACAAAAAAGAACAAAGTCGCAAGGGAATTGTAAGATTTCTGATAGAATACCGATGCCACCAACATTGGCAAATCGCAGCCCTATATGGGAATCTGACATGAGACAACTCATTGAAACAAGTCTGAAGTCAACAACAGAGATAAATAAATTAAGAAGTAAAAATTTAGTTCCTGGAGTGAGTAACGATAATAATTATAACGAAAATATCATGTCCAAAATTCCAATACTATTGATTCAAAGACCAGGATGTTTTGCAGATCAAAAATGTCTCGGTAAGTGATGATTCAAAAATAAAATAATATGTAACATATTGTAAAGTAATATTATGCATTGACAAGAATCTCTTTTATCACAATGGAAATTTCTTACCCGATAGTAAATTCACTAATTGACGTTTCATATTGTACAATGAAAAGTTTATTAATAAACATAAATGTTTTTACAGGTTTTACCTCTGCGATTGATATTATCATACCAGCAGGATGGGCCATGCCATTTTGGCTTTCTTTTATACTTCGCTGTGCCAGACCAGGTGGATTAAAAGAATCAAAGTCAATTATCCTTGAAAATTTCAATCTAAATTCGCCTGACTTCAATAGTCCTGATACTTCAGCTTATGTAAGAGAAGCACTTAGTACAAAGTTAGAAATGATGGAACAGTACTTCAGATATCCACCAAACAGAAGAGTCAATTTTGTGAAGCTCGGTATCAGCAGTCCTTTTTACTGCGAATGGAAAATTCTTATGAAAGAGTGGACAAATGTGGACGACTTTTATGTTTTAAGGAACAAAAATCTCTTGTCACACTTACAAACAAGTATAGCAAACTGCAAGAGCAGGTTGGGTAAAAATAAAAATAGAAAGGGTCGCAAACTCATGGTTCAAAGTACAAACACTCCTTTGGACAAAACTGTATTTCCTGATAACAATTGTCTAATTCCTGTCAAAATATCCATAGAAAAACGTGGATGTCCAAAGAACTTTTCTATAATCTGTCTTCCTACTGCAGATGATTTAAAGAATTATGAAAACAATAATAACTGGTCTGGTCCTGTACAAAGTATTTTGAAGGATCCTAATGAAAGTAAACGAAAATCATTGAGACGTGGACATTTGGCAGTTTTAAAACGACTCAGAAGGCAAAGAATTCGTCGCAAAAGGAAATTAGAAAATCGACAAAGTGTCTTGCAAGAAAAAGGATACAGCGACATTAATCTTGTGGAAATAATGAAACGTGTCAGAAGAAAAAGTATAAATCCAAATCGTGGTATCATCGAGAAGCAAGCCCAATTAATGTCCAGCCTTTACTTGCCGAAGTGCACAAAAGTGAAAAATTCTTGTGACAGAGAAGTAATGGGGTACGTTGTTCAGGGTGATTTTTCATTCACGGAATCAAAGGGTATCGGCTTAGGATACGTTGTTTTGCCGTCTTTGTTTTCTTTGACGGATAAAGGCAACAATATTGTTCTCGTTAGAAATACAAAAACTAGACAATATAGAATTGCCAGGCTAGAAATACTGACTACGTAAGAAAACCAAAATCCATATTGATGTGCTGTTATCATATCCATATGTATATTTTGTAAAAATATGATATTTGTATTAAAAAATTAAAATTCACTACCTTTGTTATTTCACAGCTTAATACTCTCTATTGTTATCAAACAAAAAGCTTGCAAAATACAAATATGCATTCGCAGGTACTATATTAGGAACGTCATTGCGAAAAAAAAGCAAATGCATATACATAACTTGTAATAACAACTTTATTGTTGAGAGACATTATAACTTCTACAAAACTTTATGGAACCTTTACAAGGGAGAAAATGCAAAAATTTCCGCTCACGCGCTCGCATTTGTTAACATCTAAAAATTATTTTAATATTCTTGCCCGTCTAATAATCAGAGACTTAGTCTACAGTTTACTTTATATAACAGTACAATTGAAATAAGCCAAATGTAAAATTCAGAATTAAATTCAACTATACAATTTAGGGAAGTTGCCAATTGCCGACAGTTGACTTAATTAATTAAAATTAGCTGAAAACATTTCTACTCTCGCTAAATCGTTGGTCTGCGTTTTTACTCACGTGCTTCATTAATAAGTACTGTCAGCTGATATGATCAACCTTTTAATTATAATACAATGATTTTAATACAGTTCATTTATCTTGCTTCAATTATATTACTTCAAGTCACTAGTTTCAATATCAGCGCATCGAGCTACAGCATTACACGTATGTTTTTCCACCGTATCCTTGATCTTGATACAAGAGTGTAACACGAACTGAATTAATTAAGATCATCAAAGTGGTTCGTATGGGAAACAGTGCCAAAGAAAAATGACAATAATTTAAAGAAAAAAAAAAGTTCTATCCTTTCCATAAAAGATCCAGGCAGTGAGTACTAATCATAAAGCAGTTTACAATTATCATTCAATTTCTACTTTTAAGTAATTTGCTAAAATTTTCACTTTTTAACAGTGTCAAAGGTATCGATCTACTGTATCAATATACTATTCCAATTCTACTGTGAAAGAATATAGTTGACAATCGCAAAAATGATACATGTCAAAGCTGAAAGCCCAGCGTGTGACACAAAATCATTAATAACTCTATACGATGACTATGAAAATTACACAAAATATACATATGTAAATATAGTTGCCTATCGTTACAAGTAATCAGGGTTTTTTCTCGGCGTAATGTAGCACCAACAATAACTACATGATAAATAATTGAGTTACGAGCATGTTAGATAAATGAAAACCCACTTTAAACATTCAGTGTATTTACTTTAATGTCAAGGTGCACCTGTGGTTCTAAACAAAAAAGAAAAAAAAAATTAAACGTTCAACACGTATTGTTTCATCTCACGTGATTCATTAAGTAATTGCTATTCGATTGCTTGTCTTTTTTTTTGTATAACAACACAACGCGTTGATCACTACTAGACGGAAGCCAATTCTTGTCCGTTTCCGCTGTACAGGTCTAGGACAAAATTTCTGGAACGATTTCAAGTTCCCACACGCAGCTTTTGTACTGTACTAAGTTTCACAATTTCTGTTCTCGCTTTAATTTCGCACTACGCAACAACGGTTTAGCACAACTATAAGCTCTTTGTGATTTTGCACAGATCGCTTCCGATGATCCTTGCCGGTACTTTAATCACAATAAACTCGCTCCGTAAGGCAAAAGTTGCGTTTTTTTTTCATTTTCTTTTTTTGGACGTAACAAGAGCACGAGTTATAGCTCTCTTTTGCTAGTTTTACATGCATCATCCTAGACGATTAATATAAGTAGGAAAGCATCACGCTTTCGGTCTTGTATTGCGAATCGACGAATGGGAAGAAGGAAAAAAGATTTCGGCAATGTCCTAAACTATTACAAAATTTTCATTTACATGTCCTGCGTATTTCTTTCAGCCATTCGATTATTAACAGCAGTCTTTAATACAACTGTGGCTTTTCAGATAAACCATGTTAAAGTTGCGATCAAACAAAAACATTGTATGCCCACTTTTCATCCTGAACCTTATCCATCCTGAACCATCCTGAACCATCCTGAAGTTTATTTTTCGTGCATCGGGGTGATGCGAAATTTTGAAAAACATCAATGCTTCTACAATGTATGCCTGCACAAACATTTGTGCAAACTATATCGCAATACGGTACACCCAGAAAACATAAAATATTTTATTACATAAGCCACATCGTTGATAAATACTGCCAAACCGAATTTGAATAATAATCATTGATTACTATTATATTACGTGACATTACCGTTGTTGTTGTTTTTATTATTATTACTACTACTACTAGTAATACTACTACTACTACTACTACTATTATTAATTCAATTGTTTAATAAGCAACGAGAATAATACGGGACCCTAAACGGAAGAGAGTGAATAAATAATTATCAAGGAAAATAAATATTTATAAAATTCCTCATTAAATATTACAATCTCAGAAGACGGATCTCGGTTTGCTCTTTCATTAGTAATAGATTGTTACATGAAACGAAAATTATAAATTCGGTCATTGTCATGTACTTTACTGTTGCTTGCTGATTTTCATTTTTCTTTCTTTTAGTCGCAAGAGAGACTCAAAGCGGCAAAAACTTTAAATACACCTGAAATTGTCTCTGTCACGCATTGATTATGCTTCAAGGTATTATTTCTCATATTTGAGCTTATCGCCGCTTTTTTTCATTACGCTATCACTAGTATTAAGACTACCGTCTGAACATTATGCACGTGCTCATCAATTACATAGTCCGTCCACGCTACAAAATACGAATTCGAGGGGTCATCTTCTTGAGAGTTTCAAGATAAAAGAGTTCCCTAGACCTCATACTTTACTCGTGGATTGACTATACATCTTTGTGACGATAACGAATAGCGATTTATATTTTTTGATTCCTAAATAGACTAAATTGAATTGCGCAAATGAAGACTCCAGTGTTCGAACGTTTACCTATTTTTTGTCCACCGTTGATACAATGGTATACATTATTTTTTCTTTAGTTCTTTATCATTACACGTACATCTGATTCCAAAAATATTACTCGACAATCTCGCATATTTAGTTATGGGATATCACCACGCAGTACGATGCTAACTCTGCGTAGGAAGTCTCACCGATTCCTTCAATAATGTAGAGTGTACCCCGTTAATTTATAATTGGCGAGTACGATATATAATAATGAATCAATCAAGAGAATTAGCGTCTATCATTTGTCTATGTTAAAAAAATTGAATTGAGATCTCATCTCTATGTAGGCAATTATTAGATTATTTATTTATATTATAGTATATCACGGGATTAGCACGGGCGTGTATCATGATTGTGTGTGAAAAAGAGAGATAGAGATAGACAGAAGCAGAGAGATGAGTTTAACTTGAAAAGCGTATTTGAATCTCATTCAAGAGTAGGGTGGAAATAAAATTATCACGTACTAGAAAGCCATTATTTTTACTGCTTATTCTCTAGTATACTCCCTCTAATGAATAAATGGAATTTCTACCTACTATCATTTGTCACTCCGTTATGCGAGTTACTAAAATTAGGTAGTAATAGGTAATTCTTTTTGTTTGGAATAAATTCATTCGATAATTATTAATTGGATAATTAGAGCGACGATTTAAATACCGATACAATTAATTTCATCTATTGTGGCTTCAGTACTTCTTCGATGAATTTCTTCATGTCGCGCATTTCCTGCGAAAATAATCGTGCTGTTAGCAATTAACGAAGAGCCGTTAATCGCGCTTACGTAATTCTGTTTAACTTATGTCAGAGCTAACAGTCGTTGCGCTTCTGATAACTGTACACGATTGCGTCTGACTGATTCCTCATGCTTATCGTATTTTATATGTGAACTAATTTTTTTTCTATCTATGTTCACGTAGCCACGGTTACTATCTGCCATTATAAATTTTAATTTCACTTCAGCAAACAATGTTTACCGATATACTGGTTATTGAATATATTCCGGATTTATATATAGGATATTTACTGACTTCAGTAGAAAGAAAATATACAATTATTATTCTCACCTCGTCGCAGGACGTATGCATCATTCCCCGATACGTTTTAAACTCCGTTTGGGTCATGAACTGTTTTAGAAGAGACGCAGTCATTTGTCCCCATTTGTATGGGACAATTGGATCACAGTCGCCATGGCATTGCAACAGAGGTGTATTTTTGTTACCTATTGCATTCTGTGAAATAAAAATATTGTATTGTCATCTGATGGCAATGATTTAGTAATTTTCATCGTTTAGTCATAGAATATTTTTTATGATGCTTACTGCAGGAAACTTCTGATGCAATGGAAGCCAGGCTGAGAGTGCTATGACACCAGCCAGTGGTTCAGGAAACGTTAAAGCACTGTACATGGCCAGTGCACCTCCTTGACTGAAACCACCTATAACGATTCGCTTTGTTGGGATTCCTGCTGCGACTTCCTGTGCAATTAACGAATGTACAGTATCTGCAGCTCTGCGTATTCCTTCCTCATCTTCAGGACCAGTTGGATCCAAGGATCGTAGATCGAACCTATGTTTTCACAAAAGTTTAATTATATGATTTGATTAATACTAAAAACAGGGTTAAATATTAAATATATTTCAAAATATTGTAATTTAAGATATTTTCTACTTATAATGCAATAGTGCAAGGCTTGTAACAGTTTTGTATTATGGTTTTCATGTCATTGATAATATATATGCGGTGTAATCCATGATAATCAGGATTAGGTTGCCAATAGCAACTGTTATAAGCAAGGAAATGCTTTACAATAACGTTATCATACTTATCTATCAGTTTAAATAATCTTTTTATTTTTGGAAAACTTACCAAGATGGCATTCTAAATCCTGCATTCAGTGTCACCGGCATGGTGGGACTGCAATGAATTTGTGGAATAATACAATATTGTATAAACTATTATATGAAGCAAATTTTCTTGTTAATCTAAGTACATACGCTGTTGGACAAATGACTTTAATGTGAGGAGACCGCACAGAACCCATGGAGCTAGCCCAGCCATGTCTAAAAAGTGATTAGAGTTAAACACATATTTTGTTATTCATACCTATGACATAAAACACATACCCTGTATCACCGAGCCCATGGAAAAAGATAAGCTGAAATTAAAGGAGTCACCTATATGATTTTGTTTGGAATAAGCATAGAACAAATCAAAATAGATTTAACATAAATCATATTGAAATAAAAACTAACATACTTCTATCATACAATGAAAACTAAGTGAATATATAGCAAGATTATTGTCAGGGTTTAATTGACACTATCGTGTTATCTCATTTCTATGTGATAAAGTCCAGGCATATTAGATCATTAACAATGGAAATACACATCCCACTGTTTCAATAAATGAAAAATTGGGTCATGCAAAATGTCAAAGGATGCTCAAAGTCTAAAGGTACAGCGAGTACATAAGAATATCAGAATTATGTAAGAAATAATCAAGTTACGCTCGAATCACGTTTGACAGTTGCGGCATTAAGAATATAACCAAAAACTATAATTTTCCTTTACTCACCGTAGCTGTGTGTTTGGCCGTAGCAGCGATAACCACTGGACTCGTCATTTTCCGCCGTTTTCTTGCACGCGCTGCGGACAATCGTAGACTTTATAAAGGAAGCACGACGTGATATTTTAAAGTCTGAGTAATCGAAGTGATACGAAATTCTCTCTAGTCTTTAGGAACCTCCTTGAGATCCTCTGAATATATAAAGGCAATAGTCGGGCCATGCGCGAGGTTTCCGAGTTTATCGCTTTGATCAGCTTTGAACGTGCGCAAACGACGACGTATGCTTTTTCTCTTATTTCCATCTTAATTCGAGTTTAAACATTTTTATAAATTTTGACGAACCTTGCGAGTTACCCATCGACGACGCACTTCAATGAGATCTTTTTTGGGACATGCCGACGTTTTATATGAAATCAAAAAGGTCAGAGCGTTTTGAAATTTTGCGGCGCACGTGCGCACTCTACTGGGTACAATTGGAACTAAGTCACTGGTCACGTCACCAAATTTACTGATTAGAAAATTTCGTTCGATCAAAAATAAAAGGAGCGCTTATAAATTGACTGTAGTAAAAAGTAACGAAAGAAAAATAAGTGCCGAAAAAAAACAAAAGAGTTCATCAAAATGTTAACATAAATTATTTGACACTTTTAAAAATTTACTTTTAAGCGGTTAGACATTCTAAATTTTTACTTTTCGGAGCAACCTATTTAATTTCGGTTCCTTTAGTTAAATTTATTTGAATTAAATTATTTCTTTTCGGTTATCCAAATTTTATCTGTTAAATCGTACACAATATGTACAGAAATGATCGTTTCTCAAAAGCCTGCATGTCTGGATGTAACTGCAACGCTTCTGCTGGAACGTGTGCAGGAAGTGAAGGATGTTGTGAACCTGATTTATCACCAGGACCATCCGTACAAAAGCAAGAAAGACAAAGACCACAGAATTCGGGTTGCGGTCGTCCTAGATGCGCTAGAATGACTCCACCTCCGGAACCGAAAGAGAAATGGGAATGTCAGAGACTAGGATGATAATTATTTTTAACAATTCTCAAATTCACAATGACTTCTTACTTTTACTTACTGTTATAGATCCAAATTATCACTTTATGGACTACGGACAAAGTAAGTCGAACTGACGAATAAAACAATTGCTCAGATCCCAATGAGTGTGTCGTATAAAAATATTTCTTTTTAGATGGAATGAAACCCTATATAGGCTATGACGATAGGTCTGCATATCAGTCACAACAATCATCAGATTATGAAGTAACTAATCGTTTCAATGACTACACCGCACATAATGGTATTTCGAGTACTGAACTATATTTTAATTGAAAAAAGAAAGGGTGCAAGTTAAACTGATTGATTCATTGTTAACAGCAAATATGAACGTACAACCAAATCATCCGCTTCATCGACCCGTCATTCAACAGAGAAACTGCCAAGTCAGAGTTGCTGGTGGTTGCGATTGGCCAAGGACGTTTAACCAAGATAGTTGCGCCGATTATTATTACGATAATGTTCCAGCTAATGAACAGAGTAAAATCATAAATGATTTTTTTTAATAGTCTGTCAATTAACTTTTGAAAATTTTGAGATTTTTTCTCAGAATCGTCTATGCAATCAAGACTCTATGAAGACTGGGAAGAGAATCCTGAGGCCGAATGGAATAGTGAAGCTTCTTGTAGTCATCAGAGACGCGTACATTTTTAACATACATTATACATTCTGACATTGTCAGACTTTATTATTTCATTAACAACAAACGAAACCATAATAAAGATATGAATTCTTAGTAAACGTATAGTCGATTATGCTTACTGAAAATGATACTATACACGCTCGAGGGGGAATCCCCTTCATTATAAAATGGCGGGAAAAAATTAAAAAAGAAAACGATTTTTCTTTGTTCTCTTGAGGCGTGATTGTAGCAACGAATTGGTCGGTTGCAGATAAAATTAATTATAATTGTAACCTATAGTATCACTTTGTCAATAAAAAAAATATGCAAAATTCTTTCAGTGCCAAGATTCAAGATGACGTACGCGTATTGTGAAAAAAAGAAAATTCCAAAGGTGTTATAAATTTCCAGAATAGAAAAATCGTGTGCAAATAATATTCTTTCGTGTCAATGTCAGATCAGCCTTGAGTATGAGAAGCGACGGCACATGAATTTCCTTGACGTATGCGAGAGAATAAATTATTCGGAAGAACAGCAACGGAGACAGCACTTAATTGAGATCAGTAAATAACTATCAATTAATTTAATAACACGTGACATTGATAAAAATACATAAATAATAATTTCATTAATAGTGAACGCTTCTGATTATCATTTTGGCGATGAAGGTACGAAGTGGACAGGCTGTCTTAAAACTATGTTTGGTAACAGACTATTATTTACTTTAATTAGCAAATTACATAATGTCCTATTGCCTCATACTAATAGCAAAAATATTACATATTAATGATTTGCATCTTTGAATTATAAATGATTCCAGAATTACCAGACGGTACCACAAAGAGGAGCATCGCTCTTATCGATTCCGATAGATGTGGGAATAAATATCTTAAACAACTCAGCGTACAAAATAATGAATGCGGAAATGAAATATTCAAATTACGCAGAATTTTCAAAATGAATGCTACGGGAAAAGCAATGATCCATGAAAAGTATTTACCGCTTGAAAAATATATGGGCAATATTAAATTAGATCAAGGATGCTGCTCCGGTGAGAAATGATGTTTCTTTTCCATTTGGAATTTGAACAATGATCATATTTTTATAATAATGATTCTTTGCAGATATTCTGACTGCTGCTACTACGTCCGTACTGAGTAAGTTTAATCTGTATATTTTAATTATTCAATAATCCGAAATTTTTTTTTGTCACGTTTAAAATAGAACGACCGGATGGCTGTACGGAATTGTTAGTTCTCGTGGCAACAAGAAGCGAAGTGGAGGATGAAACAGCATTTAGCAAAGTAACAACTTTATTGGATTCTTGTGGTAACGAAATTGGCACGCGAAGAAGAACATTTATTCGCGATAATTTTGGAAACACTATTAAACAACAAGAAAATCGCAATAACGATATTTAAAGTAAATTAATGTATTAAATATAACCGAGTACCAATAAATTGTAATTTGCCATATGAAAAGATTACATGAATTATCATTACAGTTTTTCCTTGAAGTTCTATTCATTTCTGTTGCAAAAATCATCAGTCAACTGTCGACGAACTTAACACATTTTATTTTGACAGTTCATGATGTTCGGGGTCCACATTTTTTTTTAAAAATGCATCGCAAAATTTCGGTTAGCTTTGAAATTCATAACGTTTAGAAAGTATCACAAAAATGGGAATGTATTAATGATGATAACAGTTCATAAATCAGAAGTAATTCAAAATGTTCAAATCGTATCCTGATGTCATTAGAGTGTGAGTTTATGTAGACATATCCATAAAAAATATCATCGTAATTTTACAAATTACACAATTTTTGGTTTCATCATAATTTTTTTCTCATTAAGAGATGATCAAGATAATGATTATGATATAAACTGGGAAGAAATCGCAAGGTGGGCAGTCGAACATGGCGCCGTTGATGACAATCCGATCGATCATTGTGAACTTGCTGATGCTGCACATCATTCATCCTCGAATATCGATTGGTGCAAGGTAAACGCAGTGTAAATAAAAATTTGGAAAAAAGTTCCAGTACATTGCACGAGAATGCTGTACATATAAATAAATTTCCGCATGCGTTTTCAGGTTGCGGAGTCATTCATGCGACAAGAAGCGGATGAAATGAATTCAGATGCTTGTGACCCAAGTTTATTGAATTCATCAATCAATGAAGATCGATCGGTTCATCTCACGGGAGAAAAAGAATATTTGCGGTATTTAATTTATAATTACATAATGATAAGATACTTTGTAATGTAAGTTAACAGTGTTAATGACTTTTTCATACTTCAGGAACAATTGGCAAAAATTGATATACGATTTGGAGGACAACCTACCTGAAAAATATTGGGATAATTCGCGAAGAGAAAGGGAGCATAATTATTCTCAGTATCTGCGAAGAAAACGACCTGACTTGATGAACCGAACGTCACGTGACAGTAAATTGAATCATTCGAAAATAATATATTTTGGAAAAATTCATTCGAAATAAGTTTTCTTGTTCAGGACACCGTTCACGTCGTACACGTGGCTCATCGCTGTTTGATGGTTGGTAATTAAAATTGATGCTGTTTTAATTTCTTGATAACTTTTTATTTTGTCTTTCCTCGAAGAATCAAGCGATCTATCCGCACCGGATGTATCATCACGTAATTACTTCTGATAAGAGATGATACGAATAAAATTTTTGTAATAATAATATTACAAAGCAATAAACATTTTTATATTGTTTTTAGGTGACTTTTCGTTCTTGAATAAATCATTCATGCAGGATACCTCTTCACTTCCAAAATCCGATATCCTGGATTATTGTGAGTCAATGAAAAAAAAATTTGTTTTTGTATAAGTTCATTGACATGCCAACCATTTTGAAATTTATCAATTTTCATGTTCAGTAGAAGCAAATTATTCTAGCATCAGACCTCAGAGTATTGCGGAAGGCTATCATTTTCCAGGGCGAGCATACGAGACAAGGGTTAGACGATGTATGTACATTTTTAATTTTACAATTAACGTTACAGTTTAAAAAAATACAATATATACAGTTGCTCCGATTTTTTACTTTTTTTTTTAATTTCGTAATGATAGGTGATGCAAGAGCTTACACGAGTACTCCAAAAAATCGTAGATCAACTTTCACGGAATCTTTTGGTAATAATATTAATTGTTATTACGAATAGCATGAGATAATCAGGATAAGAATTGGCGGGGACGATTTCATACTTATTGTTTCTTATCTTTACAGAAATGGTCGATGGTTCGAAAATGTTTAACATTACGTTGGAGGAAGTCTTAGCCATAGGGCGAAGATTAAAACATATAACAAACGTTCGCGATAGTAATGGCTGCGAGATAATCCATATCGAGAGAGATATTAATACTGATAGTGAAGGAATTACGCATAGAAAAGAAAAAGTTCGAAGATTTCTTGATTTCGATCGATAAAAAAAATTCTGTAATAATCTAACACGTTTCGATAAATTAAAAAAATATAATATAATATATCTCTATTACATTATTTAATTAGTCAATCAGGAATAGTCCATCGCCTGTCCACTTATTTGGAAAATGCAATTTTAATAGCAAATATAAAAAATTGAACTACGATTTCGAGACAATCGAATTATTTGACAGAAACAAAAGGTGCTCTCGACTCATATGAAACTCTAACGATCTCAATTGCATAATGCATAAAATTAACAGTAACGGTCAAACATTCAAAATTATATAAATTCGAATCATGCAGAATCACGTGTAAAATTATGTATCACTTAGAAACATCTAGTGAATCATGATGGATGAAATTGGCTTAGGTTAACAGTAAAAATTCAAGACATGCAGAAATAAAGAAGATATGACACATTTGAAACGTTATTGAACAACATGTACAAAGAATGATGAATCATAAAAACTGGATAAGATGATAAGGAATTGAAGGTATAAGAAAATGATAGTTTTAAAGGTTTATCATAAAACCTACTGAATTCCGATAAAACGCATTCTCGTCTGCGCTACAAATCTTTTATTATATCCTAGCACATTTTTACATAAAAGTATTGTAGATAAAATCACGACTATATTGTGATAAACTTTAGGTCGATTTAACAAAAGCTTCACGTATATTAATGAAATGAATTTCAATCAAGTGGAAAAAATCTGAATTTGAGAAAGTAAAAGGAAAGTGCTGTCGAACAATCCAAACATGGAGGACTATCGTAAGTTTCGTTGAATGATTTGAAACTATGATAATACATTCTATCGATGTAATATAATGATGAAATTTTATGATAAATAAATTGCCAAATAACAATAATCAATGTATAATCTACTACAGTCATGGATATGAAAACGGGTTACATGAACTCTGAAGGCAAAGTTATAATCAATCCATCTAAGAAAATATTGTCCAAACCGAAAGCACAACCCAATATACAAGTCTCCGAGAAAGGTAGAAAACCGAGTAAAAGTTCATTCCTGAAAATAACTCGTCCGATTGATTTCTATTGTTTGCAGAAATAGCCCCGGGTGTAAAGCAACGTACGACAAAAATAGAAGAGAAACATTCTTGCAGTGGAAGAAAAAAAATCACCCATTCGTCGTACATTATTAACGAAAACACAGGGACATTCATCAGCGTTGAAAGAATGGATATTTCTCCTGGTTGTCGGAATATGAGTAGAAAGCCTTTCGACTCTAGTGTCTCAAATAGATTAAACGAATACGATCTATAAAAAGAAAACATTTAAAAGGCGACTATCGAATTTTCTTTCATTTAAATTTCCCGCTTTGAACAACCGTGCAACTCTCGTGTAAACTGCTACTGACGGTCAAGAATTTTGAATGCACTTAGCACTCTACCTTAGCTTCGCATAGTCAATGCTCGACGAAGAACATCAGCGACTCAGCGGTAACCTCTGTAAACTCCATGCCAAGCAATGGAGGCTCATTTTCAATAAAATTCCGTGGTTGTACGTAATGTGTTTTTGAGCGTGTGAAAAGTGGAGTTTTTCGTGTGATAGTGAGACTTTCCTCGACTGTGAACGCTAGTGAACACATTGTCGTAGGTAAGTCAACGAATAATGAAACACGTAGTTTTAAGGAATACGAAATATTTCAAGGTGCCTGTAAAAAATATAAATATAACCTATGTATATATGTTGCACGGAATAGAAGAATGTCTCACGGGTTAGGACATATCTAAACCTAGAATAGCATACGATACAGATATAAAAAGAAAAGCAGCATCAGTCTATAGAGAAGGCGTCGCGTGACGTAGCCTTGCAAATTCGACACGTCAAGCCAAACCGAGGTCGTAATATCGAGGAATCGAAGTGTTTCGAAGCCGCCATATTGGCACGATCCGCTCGACCGCCGCTCTGCGAAACTCCCGTATTTGGAACTTGTGAAATACAGTACAAGAAGAGAATCCGATCTCTGACAATTCCTCTGCGTACAATATTCGCAGCGCAATGTAAGATTTCTCCAAAAAGGATCCACAGGGCAATTGTAAAGTTCCAGAGTTCATCTCTGTGTAGATTCTCAATCCGTATGGCGGCGATTTTCATTTTCATAATGGACATAGCCTCACTTGGAAGCTTCAATTCTGTCACTTGGAATTGCAGGCAGTCGGTATCCGTACCACTACGTAGGACACGATATAACGGTGCGAAGTTAACGGTGGCCAGAAAGCTGATTAAAAATACATTTTTACGTCATTCTAGGAGAGCTTGGAACAGGTTTCATTTGTAGCTAGTCTATTATCCTAGTGCTCAACTCTTATAAAGAGTTGAATCTGCTGTTGTATAGAAACTTTAGTCAAGGAAGGAAGAAGGGAGCAGCAAATCGTAGTAATGGCGGCCAAATAGTCAGGGAGCCAACATAACCAGGGAATAGAATCGAGTCGCATGGCTACGCGAAGAGAAAGAAGTCAGATATGAGATCATGCGCAGAGAGAAAGAGAGAGACAGAGTGAGAAGAAAAATAGTTTGCACCGAACAAATGATAATATAAAGCGAAGTCATATACCAGAAGGCAACGATATATCAACAGCAATACGATTGAAGATCATCCATTATGTTCCAAGGACATAGATTACCATTTGGTAATCATTGAAGAAGGTAGTGGCGGTGATGATTTTTCTAAATTTAATATAAGGCATGTAATGCGTTATGTGATAATACATATATAAACGTATATATGACTTATGTATAACCGTCGTACGAACGGCAGGTTGCGCGACCTTTATCTAATCTGACAATCGCGTATCGCCAAAAGGCCATGTCTGTTCGATAGACAACTACTCGTGGTAGTGACTCGATGATTTTGTCAGTGGGAAGTGGGTCGAGCGAAATAGGTCAATAGGTACACAACGGGACGCGTCCGGAACGTGTAATAAAAGCTTTGAAGTACATAGCGTCGAGTATTGCGTTTATGTATATATACAGTCCTTTACATATGCATGTAAACGTAAAGCAACGATGAGTACACGAACCGAAGTCGTATATTGAAGATAAACCGTACGGAAAGCTTGTATGCATAATATATTCACTTTACTAGTATATATTATACGATGAAAATTAAACATAGTTCGCTATAGAGGTTATGTATCTCATGAGTGAACTTGAATCTCCCGCCATTTTCTCTCGAGGCCTTAAACCATGCTCGCTACAGGCTCCACGCCAAATTACAGTACAATAAATCCTACCAATCCCACCAGACGTAGGAAGTTAAACACTACCGAAAAAAGAGTGTCAGTTGCCGGGCTTTATTCACTCTCTGCCAAGTAGGTCAGCCACGCGACTCATCTACTAGTTTTAATAAGAAAGCACTTGAGCGATACCACAAATCTCTGCGAATGCTTAACGTCCAACTTGGGGAATACAATTAATAGTTAAGCCCGGGAGATAGTTTTGATACTAAGTATGCGCGGTGGGAGTGTCGTAGGAATGTGGTCTCGCCTTGCGTCGCCCGTTCGACTTCTTTTTTTAATGCCTTCTACATATCCCCTACCTCCCTTGGTCGCACGAATTTCCTCCTCTTCTTTTACTCCCTTTATTCGTATCTCTTGTACCTTCGCGCTTAAGAACGACTCTGCTCATCCTCAGTGCGTTCCTTTGTCTTCTCTCTTAACTTCTTTTTACCTTATATATTTCTCTATGTTTTGTCTCTCTCTCTCTCTTTCTCTTTTCGAAAGTCATATTTTCGCGTTCGCCATTCACAACGAAGAACTATCGTGTGCCGTTCCGGCGGAGTGACGAAGAAGAGGTCAGGAGTCAATGCCCCCTCGTGTGTTTGCCCCCGTCCCCCTTCCCCACCCACTCATAGTATGTTGCGTATACATGCGTACTACCGTGTGCATACCGGAGTAACAGCATACGCGCGTTTACGTGTGCGTGTCGCAACAAATCATTCAAATTTAATCGGAATGCCCACGGATTACGCAACAACCGTTTAATTGACTACAATTAAGTTATGCCACAAGCCTAAACATTATGGAACCAGAACTTCTGGATGGTCTTATCTGTCTCGATTAGACGTGACAATTGAGCGACTTGAGTTTCTGTATAGCAGTGGCCAGTACTCTTGTGCTCCCTCAAAATAATCTCAAGAGTCTTACACGTGTTTGATTAGTTCTTCCTCTCTTCTTGCTTTTCGTACGATAACAAAAGAAATTGCTTTATCTTCCTCGGAGTCCAATATCTCGTAGCATCTACGGTGTATACATCGTTAGCCGTTACGGCAATATAACGCGTGGTAGCCGCTTGATAAAGTTTTATTATGTTGTCCGACGCTTCTCCGACGCTCAATTCTTACGCTTAAAGTATGAAGATTTTCTAATGTCGCTGCCTTTCACGTCACCGACGACAGTATCATGGACATTGTTTAGCAACGTTGTGCGTGCTCCTTTATCGCGTGCAACGTGTTTATATCTATGTTTACTATACACTTAGGGAAAATTCACGGAGGAACTACAGAATCTATCGGGCTACCAAAGTCGTCCGTTTAGATATGACGGAAACGTGGTTAACGCGAGTGGCGCGTGCATCGAAGGGACACGCGCTCACTTGACATTTGTTCGACGAGTCTGTCCGGAATAGTTACCAGCGTGTTATTTTTAGCATTCGACTCTGCAAGGAACGCAGGAGTCACGGATCACCTCTCAGGTAGTGTTGTACTAGGAATATCCGGATTTGGCAAAAGAAATTACCCAGTCAGTTTCCTTCCACGGGAATACAGTATACAATCGTATTTTTTTTAACGTTTCCCGGGGAGCTCATTAGAATGCGACGTTACGTATCCGAGGTACAAAACGTATTAGCTTAAGCAATATCGAATTCAATAGAGATTCGTACGTGCGATTGATTATTGGTATGGGTCGTATAAAATTATTTAGCACGAGAAACAGTGCGCCAGGCTAGATAGATAACCAGATAGAGAAACGCCGGAGTTCGCGCTTGCCGCAAGCACGTTCTGTTGCTGCGTCTATATACACGGTGTCGTAATAAATATATGCCTGGGATAAAATAGCTAGGGGGAGAGGGTCGACCTTGCCCCGCAACTCGCCGACTGCTTGTTGCCAAGCTACACTGTATATATAGCTTACCACAGCACACACCATGGTATATAGAGGCGTTATGTTGAGAGAGTATGTATATATATATATATATACACGAAGAAGACAGAGGGGTGACATACACAGTCGTAAAATGACTCATGTGTATTCGCTGGGCTTGTAATCATTTGCTACGTGAAGGTGTATATGTGTGTGTATATATATACATAGGCATATAGGCGAAGAGGAACGCGCGAGCGCGCTTTTATACACATTTATACACTGTGCGCCGTACGATATGCGCCTCGAAGCAACGATGCACATGCACCACAATGCATCTACGTGTAATCGCATTCGAAGCAGCCAACTGCTAAGTGGAAGCGCATATTATTTCGATGCGTGGGCGAGGAAAGGAAGATTGTACGATAAAAGTTTCCACGCTTCGTCTTTTCTCGCTCTCTCTCTCTCTTTATTTTGTATGTATTTATTATAGATATTTTTTGGTTTCCCTCTTGCTCTTGTTACTCTCACTCTGATTGTCTCTTGGATGAGCTACTCGTGTTTACGGTGACACCCACTCTCTCGGTGACGAATTCACTCTCTAAAGACTTTTCGCTCGGCTGGGCGACCGAGCGCCATTTTAAATTTCCCTGTTTCACGCGGAACACGTAGACGATTTTCGCCGTGCGTTTCTAGTTTGTGTATCGAGTAGGTCTTGTCTGCTTCGCTTCTATGCTGACCATATCTTCTTGGCCATAGTCCGACGGGGAGAATTCGCTTACGCTACTCTCCTTCTCTCTCTCTCTTACTCTCTGCATTATCGGCCGAGGGAGCGAGAGAGAGCGAACGTACTTTACGTGCGCTTCGTCGCCATTTGAATTCAGCCGTTCTAAGCAGCCGTTACGTAAGGTTCCTGTCGTGAAAACGCTGCTGCCACCGCTATTCGTGTAATATTAAAACTCCGTTGAAATCTCGTGCGCGTCTCTATTAATGGCTGCGGATTAAATTCCTTCGACAGTCATTCGATCTATATGTATGAGTTCTTGGTTTATGTACTCTGATTAGTATATAATACTTCCAGGCGAGTCTACTGGCTACGAATAAATATCTATCCGTGACTGGCGCACTAGTACTAACCGATAAACGGGGGTTCCCCCTGTTTGCTGGGAACAAAAATACAGGAATGCCTATGGCGACTACTCGCGATACGTGGTCAGATAGCGAGAGTAAAATGTGAATATATGCGTCGGATGTTTCCATTAAGCGTTATGCTGGAATTAGTTGTATATGAGGTCGCTTCGCTATTTTTCACGGAGACCTTAAACTTCGCCGCGATAGGATGAGTCGCGTAATGAGTCTGGGTCAAGGGCTGCTTGGACTCGGATTCCTCCGTACAATCCCGTAGAATCGATCCGAAGTATCGGGCTCGTTCGGTTGGATGAACACATGGATGGGTGGATGGATGGATGGATGAATAAATGGATGGATGGTTGGTTTGTAAGCGTAGGGAGATTACCAGCGGGGGCTTGTGAACCGACCTTTAAGCGAGAATGGCACGTTCCAAGCTAAACCCATAAAGACACTGGCTGGAAAAAGATCGAAGAGCAGGACCAGGGCAGCGCGGATCGAAGAGAAAAAGATGGAGAAACAGCCTGAGGAGGAGTACACAGTAGGGAGTCTGGCTGACTCTGTATAATGGTAGATAAAATAGAGTATACATATTGAATAGAAACGGACGAGTGAGACGAAACGACGTCGTCGCATTCGTCGTCCACTCTGGTCTATAGTAGAAACGAGAGAGGGAAAAATGAGGCGAGTCGCGCAGTCGCCATTTTTGGTTTGCTCGACAGCCCGCTGGAATTCAATTCCACGCTTCTCGTCCTCGCCTTCGGTAAGTCCGCACGTTTTTCGAAAAGCCCTGCGTAATACCGTGCGCATCGTGCCGAGATATATAATTGCGATGGCGCTTTTGAGCGTCGTCGTACGCGCGAGAGCATATTTCATGTTGAATGAAGAGAGACAGTGGCGCCTCTAGGCGAAGGGCGAGCGCAACAGAGAGAGTTACTGGCAAGCAAGATGGAGGAAACTCTTATATTGAAGAGGGAGTGAGTGAGACACTGGGGAGGAGCGAACAAGTGAGCGTCGGTTAAGGGGGTAAAGGGGGCAAGCAGTGTCTTGAAGAGAAAGAGAGAGAGGGCCATAGGACGCTGACGACAGTGTCAGAGAGACAGACGCCACAAAGTAGAAGGGCAGACGCGCGCCAGAGGGAACAGCGTTCCCCGACTAGCTCTGCCTGACTGCCTGCCACGTACAATACACATATACCCAACAGATCAATAATTCCCGATAGACAGAGTGCTGCGATCAAAAGTACGGCAGCCTATCGAAAGAGGCTTTTGGGAGTGCCGGATTAAAAAAAAAAGAGGAAATTCACCCGATTAGAGGATGAAGCGATAATAAAAAAAGATACGGCCATTCAACGAAGAATTTGCTCTTCGAAAGAACGACACTTTCTCGTAGGATCGATTCTTCGTCGTCATCCTCCTCCTCCTTCTCTTCTTCATCATCTTCTAAAATTCTTCCTCATCGTTTTATTGCCGTTGCACGATCCGCATTTGTGCACACCGGAGGCACAGGGTATACGGTTTTTAAGGCGTCGGACCGGGTCTCCGGGTTGGTAATGGTGGGAAGGTTGGCTGTTGGCCGGGTACCAGGGGGAGGAACCCTAGCAGCGGCTTAGTCTCATAGTGGGGATTGCGTCCGAGGAGAAATCCTCGTGGAGGAGAAGGAAGTCCAGGAACGAAGCGGTGGAAAACATTGGCGACGAACGCGAGCGCTTACGGCGACATTGCAAAGCCATCAGTTGCGAGCGACCGGGCGCTCGCTCGCATGTGAACCGGGTCTGCCGTGATCCGCACGGATGTGAACGTGGCCTCGTGTGCACATCGCTCCCATACGCGAGGGGAGGAGGATCGCTCGCGAGAATAGCCAGCCGCTAGCGCGAGTACGCTTATACGCTATTCCGCGCTAGCGAAATAGCTTCGTCTTGTAGACTGTCCCGCACTCCTTCGGGCTACGAAGCGTAAGTTTTTTTTCCCATTAAATACGACGGCCCAACGACACAGTGCATTCTCCCACCTCGTTACGACAACGACTGGAATTTTTACATCGTTCACCCTCGGTCCGACATCCAATCCAAGTCTCGGTGACGCCGTGAAACCTGCACCAGTGCGTCTGTGAAAAGTGATTGTTCAGTGTGTTACTCGTACACGTTTTAATTATCATTAGATGCTTCTTCTCGACGTTACACGTACTTGATATCACGTAAGATATCCGTAAGGGCTCTCGCGGCGTATCGTTCTTTTCTCCGGTCTCTGGAAGGTTGTTATCTAACCTTCTGCCACCGAGGTGGGGATACTCTCTTCGCCTCTTCGTTCTATTCTCTCTTGTAGTGCTGACCAGAAAGAGAGAGAGAGAGAGATGGAGAGATTGACTTTATGGTTGGTTCTTTCTTTTTTCTTATTCAATCTCCACTCACTTCTCTACGTCGCCCTGTTGTATGCTTCCTCTTGCTCTCGAAGCACCCGTGAAAGTGCGCGGACGCCTATGTTCCTCCGAGTACACCCTAAGCATCGTACATACATTTCTGCGACATTATATTATAGTAATGTCGGGCTGTGCCCCATTCTGTGTCTCTTTCGCGCTTCTGGAATTACTGGTTGATTTTAGGAAAATCACGGTACGACGTTGGAACTGCGTTTCGATCGAAATTATATCGTGCTGCTAGAATTTTAGAGAGAACCAGGAGATCGTGATAGGAACGATATCTTGATTGCGGGGAATTTTCGATGGTTCATTTTCAAATGGGATTGGTTATTCAATACTATCTAGGAGTCTCAGCTATACGGATCTCCTTTCTCTTCATTTCTTTGTGCTTCTCCACTACAGTCTTGTAACGTTCTCCTTCCTTTACATACCGCGTCCTGGATTTCACAACCGACAAATCGACTTCACAAGCTTCTCGGGTGATTTCTGTGTATTTTTGTTACCGGACGTTTACCAATGATGATTCCTCATCTTCGATAACTCACGACGTAATTTTGGGGGGCCTGTAGCGCACTTTTCGTATCTTGTTTTTTAATTTTTTTTTTTGTATTGAGAGCCTTTTTTCGTGTTCCACTAGGTTCATTTGGATTTTTCTCTTTTTGGTCCAGAACTCCTAGTTATGCAGTTATGCATGATATTATCCTAGAAGTCTTTGCTGTTGATTAATCATTAATTTCTTTTGGTTTCTCTATACTAAGCTATTATCTCTAACCGGTTATCTGGTTCTTATCTAAAACTGCTTTCAGGCGAATTGTCATCCTGATAGAATAGACACTTTTGGGTCATTATTATTAATATCCTTGGACTGCGTAGTTTTTCTTTTGAGCTTTGTGTCTTCGGTGTAGCATAGGAGTTCATTTATTCTATTTATTATCCATTATGTGATACTATCTTACTTAATATTAATCATCTTTTATCTGCGTGTTAGCTTCCAACCCATGTAGAGATTTCGCACATAGCAGTCATCCTGGCCAATGAATTCCTCTCAAGTAATTTTGGCGTGCGGTCACAGATGCTGTAATAAAAATAGTCACTATTGGCTACTCGTTTATTATTTGCTTGGAGTTTTCTTTCTCTTGACTCTTTTGGATGTTTTGACCAGCAACACATTCTTTCCAATAGATCTCTTAAATATGGCTTTTTCACATTTATGCTTCTTTGGATTGTACACAGAATTTTGTTTAAGGAATTCATTTTCACTTCATGTTTTGAATGACACAGCATGCTTGAGATAGTTGAATATCGGTTGTTCATTATCTTTGTACTACTTGCACTGGATACTTGTATTGTCACGGATATTATTTAAATCTTGCGATAAAAGTTGTAGATACAACTATCAAGGACTGTCCTACTTCATTATTATTTGTTACATCAAAACACACGTTCTAGTTGTTTTTTAAACTTTTTAAAAATTATTGTACTTAATCCGTCTTTATTTATATTGTCTACTATAACGCATTCATTCTGATTGTTGCAGATCTCTACTGGCATGGAGCTAGGAGCGCACTGATAGTGATAGTCTATGAGGTACATTCAATTTCTTAAAATATACATAGCCCTTATGCACGCATCAACATAAATTTTCTTTATTTAAAACCTTGATTTCTACTTCAAATAGAGCAATTCTTTATAGAACTGACATGTAACGACGATCTTAAAATATTCTGTGTACCTTTCTGTGTAGATCTTGGTTTCTATGCATTGCCTGCCAAAGAAGAACTGAGCCCAATGTTTCCACACAATTCTAGTTCACATGAGATTTCTACCGAAACAAATGCCTTCGTACAAAATTCCAAGGTAAGTGGATCAAATACTCCCTGTTACGTTTCAGAAATAGATAATCAAGAATGATCTTGCTCCCTGCCATTTATAACCAAGATCTATGGATTCCCTAAAGGATAATTTGCATATCCGGTTTTTTATTTCTTGCAGGGGGATGTAGTAGTATTAGAGGGAAGCAGTCTGAGTGGGGTGGGGGAGGGGGAAGGACCAGAGCGCGCTAGGTACTGTGATATCGAATTCATAAACAGCAGCATGATGGCAGCACCTACCAGCCACCCCGAAGCTACCGCCGCCAATGACTTCTTAACCGTCCTACCACGCCAATCTGGTAAGTTGGCATAACTCTAATTACCAATCACTAATCACTTTGAAGACAGATGCGCGAATATAAGCGGTAGAATTTTTATGGAATGTAATGGTCTGTCTCTAATCCCACCCACGATGCACTTGAGACAGGTGTGAAGTGTCTTGAAGTTAGATAGAATTACGTCGAGGTCGCACACTGTCAATTGTGTTTGGACGTAGAGAAGTCTTTTAGTTGTTTAGTGTTAATAGAGCTGAAAAAAATTTAAAGGTCAGCTTAGATAATACTTTGATGATTCAAATGAAAGTCAATGAGATATAAATTCTACATATAGATTAATGACTTAGGAATAGATGTCCTTCCAATATCTATATATTGAATATGGTGGGTTTGATATTGCAGGTGAGCTCAGCTCAGCCGGTGTAGGCGAGGCCCGCCAGTCAGTGGCGCCAGCAACCACAAAAAATCCAAGAAATCACCTTCTAACCTACGATAATAATAATAAAGTAAATCACCACAACAATGCAGAACATAATCATCACAAGTACAGAAAGCAAAACACACCGGGCTCGCCTGGTCAGCTGGGCAGCTCCGCCGATAACTCTAAGTCTACTTGTAAGCCGTTAAGTGATAATAAGGATAGCTTTAGCGATCTAAGCGTTAGGGTACTAAAAGTAAGTCTAAATCTAAAAGTAACGAGGGGCGATGCGTGCCGCCCCGCTGGGGTACCTAGCCTAGTTAGGATACCCAAGTCTGATCGCCCCCAGCGGCTGCCGCGTCTCGCCGCCTCCGTCGACAATTACTCCTTACTAGGGTCCCGCCTTGACCAGGGCGACAACAATAACCTTAAGGCTAATCTTAGTTTCGTAAGTAATAATAACTCCAAGTCTGTGATATTGCTCAGCTCAACCAGTTACGGTGACTACTATCTCCTCCCCGATGGCGACCACGTCCGAGCAGACGCCGTCGCCGCGGCTCTTCTAGTTGAAAACAATACTTCTAACAGATCGAAAAGCATGAAATTACTAGGTGATAAGTGCTCCCCCGTTACCAGTTTCGCTCCGACCTCCCGGCGGCTCGCCAAAAGCGTAATCTTGGACGAAGACAACGACAACCGCCGCGGTGATGTCCTCCCAAGCCTCCTACGGATGGCAGGATACTTCGTGAAATTGCATTTCGATAGAGCCGCAGACGCTCAGAAATTCGCGGTCAACACCGCCAGTTCTTCCATTACGCTTATCGTTTCCGAAGACGGAATCACCGAGCACACCCTGCGATCTACTGTTTATCTGGAAAATCTCACGCGAGTCCAAGTACCATCTCCTACTTCTCCACTAGGGCACGCTCCCGTGACCGAGCTGACGCAACGCATATGTGTTCCATTAACGATACAATGTAAGGGTTACGTTAACGACATTGCTAATAACTATTATTACTATTATTATTATTGTATTAATAATAATAATAATACGACGATGATGATGACGACGATTATGACGATCGATGAGAATAACGATGACCACGACGACTTCTACGACGATTACTATCAATACGGAAAGAAGAACCTCGAGACCAACATGAAGAACGGCGACAAGAGGAATACGAAGAAGAGCGAAAAGAGTAGCGTTAGGAGTCACGGAGGGAAAATGAATATTAGCAACAATAATCCAGATGTTATCGAAGACATTGTTAACGTCGCTTTGTGCTACAAGACTAGTTGTATAATGACTACTAATGTTAGGATGTTAGGGTCTCAAAATGATGGTATTAGCCGTACCGAAGCAACAATATTTACTGTTGGTGCTCTTTCATTTCAGGATAACGATAAGTCTAACAAGCCTCTAAACGCTAGCTTTAAGGACGATAAGTATCAAGTGTCTACTAAGGTTGATCTTAAATCTAACTCTAATGTTAAGTCTGTATCTAAGTCTACGCTAAGCGTTAAGTCTAGCGATAAGTCTGAAACGTCTCACACCGCTCGACTTGACGAATCTGACGACGAAGAGCAAGTTCGGTCGGCCGTCAACATTCCTACATTGACTACCTGCGAGCCTACGATGACGCTTACACGCCAATCAGCCACCGTCACATCCCAAACTAACGCTGTACCTGCCTCTCGAGTCGAGAATCACTCAAACGACGACGATGACGACCATCAACAATACCGCCAACACAACAAGAACAACTATCATAAACACTATGACCATCAGCATCAGCATGATGACGACACTCCTAGAGAATTCTCTTCGAGTTATCTCCAAAGTGATCGCGTACCTAGCCACGAGTACATTACGCCGAGTCCTAGAGACACTCAGATCAATGACTCGATTCCTGATTCTATCAAATCACGAAAAATGACGAGCCACCAAATTTCACTTGGCAATTCAATGCGACCTGCCGTTTCGGCTTCCACGTGCAACGAATCGACAAGCACCACGTTCGCCACGGCTTCGCGAAAAGCGGAACTGATCAGTCTAGTACGTGCCATCATTCCGGCTCTCAATAGAAAACTCGAGCAATTCGATGAGAGCCAATGCGAGGATGAACGCCGTCAACTCAAGGATGCCCTGAGTATCCTCTTTGAACGCACTACGTCCAAACGCTGCCAGGACCTTCAGGAGCCGATCATGGATTATAAACGACGATGGGGTATCCCGATGATCCTTGGATTGGCAGGTGGCGGAGAAAGTTCCTTGAATAGTGGTGGTGCCGCCAACTGGGGAACTGCTCAAGCTACTACACCCAACAATAATAATGCTGCCCAGTCAGGATGGGGTGGCACACCTGGAAATCCTCCAGGAAGTGCTGGACCTCCTAGTAATTGGGGTGGTAATAATGTAAATCGATCTGTCACTGGAAATCCTAATCAGAATCAGGGTCCGCCTGGAACGCAAAATAATTCAGGTAAATTGGGTTATTTACATTTCTTTGTATTAATTGTTTATTTTTTTCTGGCGAAAATTACCTAATAATTTCATTATAATTTTTATGCGCAGGCAACGTCAACAAAGCCAACAATCCTAATCAACCGCCGAACTCTCAGTCCGGTCCACCGACTTCCCAATCGAATACCGCAGCCCAGGGTAATCAGAACAACGCCCAGTGGCCTCAAGGCAAGTCCAACAACCCGGGTGGTCCTGGGCAAAATCCTTCCGCGCAAAATAACAACAGCAGTGCCGGACAACCGCAGCAACAACCACCAGGTTCCAACGCCAACAATAATCCAGCAAGTAACCCACCCCAAGGAGCAGTTACTCCTGGTACCACACCTGCCACCAACAACCCATCGACCAAGCAACAGCTAGAGCAGTTGAATACCATGAGGGAGGCCTTGTTCAGTCAGGATGGTTGGGGCTGTGTAAGTATCTTAAATTAAATAATTATTGTTCAAAATAATACTTGCATAACGACTGTATGATCTTCCGAAAGCAACGTGAAGATGATCAACATCTTCCAGTAAAATTTCTGCTGCTCTAGAGATTCTCGTATACATTTCTGAGAGTCGTTTATTTTCGTGCATAGCAACACGTAAACCAGGATACCAACTGGGACGTACCAACCTCACCAGAGCCAAGCATGACCAAAGATGGCGTACCAATGTGGAAGCCTCCAGTGAACAACGGCACTGATCTATGGGAAGCGAACTTACGCAACGGCGGACAACCGCCACCTCAGCAACAAGCGAAGACACCCTGGGGTCACACTCCTTCCACAAACATTGGTGGAACCTGGGGCGAAGATGATGACACAGCAGACTCATCTATGTGGACCGGAGCACCAACACCGAGCCAGCCTAATACTGCCCAGTGGCCTGGTGCTGCCGGTGGTAACCAAGCCGGTATGTGGGGAGGAGGTATGCTAGTGAAGGCTGGAGATGCCAATCCTATAGCTCGAACGGTTTTCCAAATTTTGAGTTTTGCTCTCGAATTTTCTATAGACGACTCCAATTATCTCCAAGTGACTATGTTCAGAAGTTTGATTTTCGATGTGTCTTTGCTTACTTAAAAATATGTATTATCTGCTTTACGAAGAAACGAGTCATCATATGTGTAGAACTTTTAACAAAAGTTAAATGCACTTCAATCGTTTCAACTTCTTATTCTATGAACGCCTTTTTACTCTTGTTTCCTCAAAGTACTGAACACGGCAAGAGATTTCATTTTCTCGTGCACATTTATTGTACACTCGTGCAATAAAACTTTGCGTTTTAGTATCATATTTATATATACATGCTGTGTTCAATTCCTGAAATACTTTTGATACAGAATGTGCTAGAACAATTGTATGATGCCTGCTTGCACATTATATACATACTCTGTATATGCTTTAGCAAATATTTATATATAAAGCTTTCTTTGTTGTGTCTGGCAACCATGCAAACAATTCTGAACAAAGTCTTTTTGTTGAATCTCATTCGGAGATATAATTGGCTTTCAATTGTTAATATTTTATTTTGGAGAGAACTTACCTGATCTTGCAGTTGGTTCTGGCAAGAGATATTTTTCAATAATTTCTGCTGTAATGTGTATGCAAATCCAGCTGCGCTCAATCTGTGTGTTAAAGTGTCTTATACGTTTACATTACGATCCATATTTGCTTGTTTTTTGATAGTACATACGGATACTCCGGCATTCACATAGCTTTAAGCCAAGGTTGGGGAATGACAATGTTACTTTTGGTTTTGGAAATGTTATATCTCGTTTTGCAGAATGTTTTGGCCTATGAAACTTTCAGTTGCCGTAAAACACAAGGAGACCAATAACTTTGTATTTTATGTATTATTGCCATAGTCATTTATCTGGTACGGTTTTTACCCGCCCTCCCTCTCTATCTAAATAGTTTTTAAACGATTCTTATTTCATTCCAGCGTATTCTATGTCAATGTTACTTGCACGGGTCTCCTTATTTTTTTCTGATTTGCATAAATATCAAAGAATAATTTTGCAATTATTAAAACGTTCGTTCATTTTACAAATTCTGTAGAAAAAAATGTTTTAAAGTCATTTATTAGCAAGACTCAGAATTCAATGTACATTGAAAGACATTTTGCGAAATGAACGAATTTCAGATTCAACAACTTTTCCAAATACCAAATGAATATTTTCAATGTATTAACAAGAAAAAAAACAGGACCAAAGAATAGACCAGACGAATGAATTTTTATAAACAGGATCAAGCTGGGGTGATCCCAGGATAGATCCCAGAGATCCAAGGGATCTGAGACCCGTAGATCCGCGTGAGATGCGCGATCCACGTGATCATCGTATGTCATTGGATCCGCGAGATCACATGCGCGTTATGGATCCAATGGGTCGCGATCATCGAATGGCCGATATGCGTGGCGACTCGCGCGGAATCTCCGGACGTCTCAACGGCGCAAGCGCCGACGCAATGTGGGGACAGCCTCCGGGTCCACCTCATCATCAGATGGGCCATCAGCATCCATCAGGACCACCCGTAAAGATGCTGAATCCCTCAAGCATGAATCAATGGGCAGCTCCGCCACCGAAAGATATGATGCCAGGAAAGCCATCTGGATGGGAGGAACCATCACCACCTACTCAAAGAAGAAACGTACCGAATTACGACGACGGTACTAGCCTCTGGGGTAACCCTGGTGCGAATCAACGTGCCATGCCGGGTAGCAAAGTCTCTCACTGGAAGGACCTGCCCACTCCCAACCTGGGACGCGGAGGTACACAACCTGGTATATATCGCAATTACTATAACCCCAGTATCATTTACTTGATATTGGTTTAATCAAATTGTCAATTATTAAGATCAATCTTTAATTACTTCTTTGTTATTATCTACAATACCAGGTATGCAATGTCCACCGGGTATGCCACAAAATCGAATGCCAGGACAGCCGGGTATGAAGCCAGACGTCGGTGGACCAATGTGGGGACATCCTGGTGGACCAGCTGGTCGCAATGGTTCCTGGGTTGACGGTCCACACGATACAGCTGGTTGGGACGATCCTAAGACACCTGCTGGCTGGAACGAACCTCAATTGAATCCAGCAACCTGGGGTGGACCTACAGCACATAAACCAAAACCAATGGGACCCAGCGGAAGTTGGGCAGATTCTGAAATGGATCCTACACCCAGTTGGGGACATCCAACTAAACCAGCTCTTACTAAAGAAGTTATATGGAACAGTCGCGAGTTCAGATACCTCTGCGATTTGGGTTATAAGGTATGTTATGTCTATTCTATATCTTGATTTATTACTTACAATTCCTCTCATAACCTAAGCGCTACTCTAATCGTTCATTCTATGTAAATGTTTAGAAGGAGGACGTGGAAGTCGCGTTGCGAAGCCGCGAGATGAACAGAGACGAAGCACAGGAACTTCTGAATCAATTACGTCCGGTTGATCAGTGGCGCCGCCACGATGCTCACGCCGGATATGATCCTACTAATCAAGCAACAACGGCACCAGCCTATCCCAGATTCAATCACGTTGCGCAACAGATGTCTTTCCCGCCGGTAAGACAAAAATTTATTAATTATTTAGAATGCCGCGCACTTATTCTGTCAAAAGTTCCAAACAACTCTTATGGCATAGCTAGTGACCTCTGTATATTAAAACATTTACCATATATACAAAGGACACTGTTATCCACTTAGTATAAGAACTTTTTTTTAAAATATACTGTTTCTGGTAAAATCCTTTGCTGCACTATATCGTGTCGACTCGTAACTTATTACCCAGATGAACCATGTTTATAAAGACTTGGCTCTGATGATTTTTTTTTTTCAATTGGCACTGACAAAATACGCGCGTGGTGTGATTTATACATATGGTGTTGAGTGGCGACTGTGTAACATGCGAGGGTTGTGCGAATTGATACGGTTCTAACGGGTGTTTTATTCAATTTAACAACGAAAGCAACGATTAGTACAGATTAGAAAGAATTGGTACAGTAAGTTACGTGGTGAAGGTTATTACCAGCTTTGATGGAAATAGTAGACAATGCGATAAGGTACAGCCTTGCAAATAGTGCACCGTTTTCATTGTCGTGTTGTGTGTTTTGTGTGTCCATTAGTGTGCGCGTGTGTATATATTTTTAATAAATCCATCTATATTTACGTACATAAAAATACGTATCTCGGATTCAAATCTAACGGTACTATATACGAAATATAATATGTTAGATCATATAAAAGATTCTAGCATTTTTCCCAATCTTAATTCCATACATAATGTATTTAGTACCATCGTAATGAACGATTCTTCTAAAGTTTCACTAAACGATATTATGTAACTGTGCTATTTATAACTCATTGCTGATTAGGTCATAGTAAGCCACGGTTGATGGATAACTACGAAAAATCAGGAGAGTCGACGGGGAGAAACAATTGTTCGAGAAACACTAACCATGCGGTTATCAAAAATTTACAATTCTCAATTTTACCTTTGTTTCATCATGCACACGCTATTTCAAAAGCAACTCAATTTGACTCAATGACAATTCCACTCCGAAGGGAAAGTTTGACGTTTCTATTTGAAAGACTGTACCTATACACAATTAGAGAGCAACGTGTAATGATCGGGATAAACGAGTGTATGGAGTATCATAATGAAAAGAGTATGAGTGTGGAAGGATGTGTGAAGGTCAGAGGTCGAAAGGTTGGGAAGGGAATGGGGTACAGGGTTGTTCGTGTTTAAATGCAGGGGGCCGGTGTGCCCAGCGGGGCTGCCACTGGCGGTGTTAGTGGCTCCGTGGCCAGCGCCAGCCTTCTCAAGCTCCAGCAACAGCAACAACAGCAGGCCGCTGTTCAGCTACAGCAACAACAGCCCAGCGCCAACGCGCCGCAGCCTCCTTTCAACCAGGTGAACTACCTGATGTCCGACTACACTTGGATACGCGATATGCGATGTCATTTCTATTACAATATCATTTCATTCCTCATCGCTGTATTCCTTGGAACAAAGATCATACAAGTTTTACAACACTTCTTTGTCCGAGACCTACAATTCCTGAATCCGTTACAAAAGTCTCTTCTTTGCTACACTTCAGAATCATGTACGCAAAATGACCGATACACTATTCGGCACTGTAATTGTTCCATGCATGACGATATGGGACTTTCTTTTCTTTTTTTTTCTTCTTTCATTCGACTCTTCGAAATTGAAAGAAATTACTGGATTACGATTCACGCGCGGGTGCATTTTATTTGTTGCGAGTAGATTTTGTTCTCTATTGAATTTTTTTAGTACAGTCGAATCTCGTTGTAAGCAACTGATCGGGGCTGTAGGGGAAATAATCCTAAGAAAAATTGGTGAAGAGACGTTCCTCCATTATTGTACAGTACTGCAGCCTTCGCGTGTGCTCTGTGAATGCGTGAGCTACGTTGGCGAATTGCGGCTGAATGTTCGTTATGAGCAACAAAGTATATATCTTTCGTGAATTGTTTGTTGCTTGTAACGAGCCATGCTACCCAAAATTTAAAATGTACTTAGAATGGGGGAATTGTCTCGAGCCGAACGAAAGAAAAAGTAGGGAAAGTTGTTTACAACGAGATTCGACTGTAATCATGAATTTTTATTTCCATTTCTGAATTTCTTCCAATGGTTTATCAGACGATATTTTTTACTCTTATTCGCGAATAAGAGATCGAACGAAAGCTTCAAAATTATTGGCGATATTAATATGCTTTCGGTTTGCGCCTGCGCAGTGAGACGAGCAAATGAAAAAAAATACGCTTGCGCTGCATGAGGAATTGGCTATGCTTGATTTGCTTTAATGATCTTTTTCTTTCTTCCTCTTAATTAACATTATCTAAATTATCGGCGAAGGGATCATTTAATAGTCGACTTGTGGAATGTTATACTGATGTACAATGAAATCATCAGATATCTGCAATTCGATTGTTAATATTTCATTGCTGATTTGCATTAGTAGGAAATAATACAAAGTCGTCACGTGGAAGGCTTTTTTTTTTAAAGAATATAATACTTATCTTTGATAAAATATTTGACTTTTCTCTATAAAGAGCTTAGAGTTAATCTAATAATAATTTCTTACAGTAGTGCCTCACGTGACGCGATTTGTAGCGCTAGATTCGAAAATTCAAGACAATTCTTTTTACTTCATAGTGAAAATCTATGTTTCCAGGCATCGCGAACGCCGCAAAATCAGCCGAGCACGCAGCAGCTGCGCATGTTGGTACAGCAGATTCAGCTAGCAGTGCAGGAAGGATACCTGAATCATCAAATCCTGAATCAGCCACTAGCACCCCAGACGTTGATCCTCCTGAATCAGTTACTGCAACAGATCAAAGTGCTGCAACAGTTGCACCAACAACACTCTGTGCAGACGTCCTTGAAGGGCAACAGTCAGACGCTTCTGCAGATAAGCGTGCAGATCACTAAGACTAAGCAGCAAATAACAAACCTTCAGAATCAAATTGCCGTGCAACAAGCGACTTACATGAAGCAACAGCAACAACAGCAGCATCCCGCAGCGCCGTCTCAGGCCTCCGAATATTATAAGACTTCGGTCCATGATCCCATGTCTGCCCTGCAGAATAGCTTCAGCGACCTGACCATGAACAAGGAGCCTTCGGTGGTGAGTAGCAAAAACGATTAATTGAATTTTATATTGAATTATTAAATCATTGCAAGTGGGCAACTCTGTCGATATGTGAATTACAACGAGTACGTATGTACTGATATCGTTATAGAGTCAACAACAGTCCAGGTTGAACCAATGGAAGTTGCCATCACTTGACAAGGACGGCGATATCGCCACAAATGAATTCTCACGTGCTCCTGGCACGACAAGCAAACCTCCTACCACACCTGGTGGATTGACTCAGTCGCACAGCAGCCCTAATATGAACCCGTTGCTTGGACAGGGCGATGGCACCTGGTCATCCAGATTGGGAGACAGCGGATGGCCTGACGCTGGCAACAACGACTCCACTGATGGAAAGGACTGGCAACCAGGTGGTGCGGCATTCACCGACCTAGTGCCCGAATTTGAACCTGGCAAGCCATGGAAGGTAATCCATTCCCAATACCGTCAGCCATATTTGTCCCGTGCTACACACGTACTTGGAATTTAAAAAAGAAAAAGGAGACAAACTACTCTAGACGTATAAGGTTTCCAATTTTTATTCGCGGCACACAAACCTGTGGATCTTATGCATTACATGTAAGATCGTTTGACCTTATGTAATTTGTGTGGTCATTTTTTGTTCTCCATATACGCTCTAGCTTGTGATTTACGTACGGTTATACTGTATGTAAGATGTTACTAGTTAATAAGGTTGGTTCGGATCCACCTATATTTGATATCGTTTTAGGGTCCCCAGATGAAGAGCATTGAGGATGATCCTAGCATCACACCCGGCTCAGTGGTGCGTTCACCACTGTCGCTGGCAGCAATAAAAGATCCTGACGCGATCTTCTCCTCGAGCAGCAAGACTTCACCGCCACCGCAAACTGCCAATGTTGACACTTCTATTCCCAGCCTTAGCAACTCAACCTGGAGCTTCAATCCGCCTGCAACTACGCCCAGTGCTTTTACCAGGTAGGCATTCTTGAATATTATATATCATCGACAGGAGATTACAACTGACCATGAAATTAATATTAGTTACCAGATGTCCAGGAAATCAACTGAAGGTATTTTTTTTATACGTTTCTGTTGTTACTTTTACAGCTCGAAGAACACTTGGGGAGATTCGGCGCCTCCACCTACGTCAGTGACATCTGAACTCTGGGGCGCACCCATGAGTAAAGCCCGAGGACCACCTCCAGGCTTGGGCAGCAAGGGTGCCGCAAACGCCAGCAATGGCTGGGGAGCTGGCCTTGGTAGTGTCAGCAGATCCTCAAGCTCCTGGGGTCTCCAGTCGAGCGCAGGTGGCAATACTGGCTGGGTGTCGACCTGGTTACTTTTGAAAAATTTAACGCCTCAAATCGATGGATCGACCCTGAAGACTCTGTGTATGCAGCACGGACCGGTCCAAGATTTCCGTCTGTACCTGAACCACGGAATTGCCCTTACTAAATACTCGTCCAGGGACGAAGCTATTAAGGCAAGTACACACGGAAGTGCATTATATTATACGCAGACAACTGAAAACGAAATAAGCAATTTAACAATGTTTATTGAATTTCTCTTATTCAGGCTCAAGGCGCATTGAACAATTGCGTCCTCGGTAACACGACGATATTCGCAGAGTCACCCGCGGACAGCGAGGTGCATACGCTTCTACAGCAGCTCAGTCATGGCGGTCAGCAACAGACTGGTGGTTCGGGTGGTAGCGGTTGGGGCCTAAGACCCACCAGCAAAGCGGGACCACCTCCAGACACATGGGGTGGCAGTTCCAGTCAGCTTTGGGGCGCACCGCCTGCGAGCAACTCCTTATGGAGCAACAGCGGCATCGACAGCAGCGATCAGCAACGAGCAACTCCAAGCTCTCTCAACTCGTACTTGCCCGGAGACCTTCTGGGAGGTGAGTCGATGTAGAGAGCAAGCCCCTTCGGCCAAAATACTCAGAGCACGTAACGAAAGGTCAGACAACGCAGACGAAGGCGCAGCTTTTGTTGGGTCATGCAGCGAACACGCGAGTCCCCCAACCTGGCAGGCAGGCAGCAGCCTCACTTCGGTTCTCCATTATAACTTACTGTTATTCTTTTTTGTTTTTGTTTATTCTCTTTTTTATAGAAACACAGAAAAAAAAAGCGATAGAAAAAATCTTCGTTTCTCGCGATGCGTACGTCGCAAGGCCTTCTTTTTAAAACGTCAATCTAGTTTGGACTTCTTTATATACAGTAAATTTTTTTCCTATTTTTTTTCACTTCGCAACAGTCGAAGAGTCTGATTATTATACATAACGACAGTGTCACTGCTAGACTTTTTTTATATGTATTTGACCGAATCATTCTATACGTCGTGTAATGACCCGCTATTTTTTTTTTTACAAAGAAATGATAAAGATAAAAACAAGTAAAAAGAAACAAAGATACTATACTCAATCTTACCCCGGCGTCCTGGCATTAAAATGTACCGAGGAGCTAAGAGGCTTGCGATGTATGTCGTGTGAAACGGTCAAAAGAGTCTTCTCGAAAACGTCAATTACATACACGCTAGGGACACAATTTTTAGGAATGTGCGTTACAACAGTATGTTGAAGAGGATATAACAAAAAAGAAAACAAACAAAACGTATGACGATAATGAAAATGCTATTCTTAACGATGAAACGAGTAATAGAAAAATTGCGGACGAACGAACGGAGGAGAAAGAAAGAAAGAAAGAAAGAAAGAAGAGGAGGTGGAGGAGAGATCGAAAAGAAAACAATAATAATAATAACTCACGATGACACTATACGCAAGGTCACAAAGGAACACTGGGATATACAAAAAGCCAAAACGATCTTACGCGAGAGATAACCTAATTTTACATGACAAACTACTTACTTGTACGCGCCATAATGGCGGTGAGGAGGACGTCGCGTCAAATGAAAATTCGCATTTCAGTCGTTCGCAATATGCGACATCCTCCTCGTCACCGTGGGGCACGCGCTTAAGAAAAATGATAGAGACCATGTGTGCGATCGGTTTCGATGGAAACGCTGAAAACAAAAAAAAGACTCGAAAACAAAAAAGAACGAAGCGAAGGACGAAGCGAAATCAGAAGCTTCGACTTTACCTCTGATAGGAGTTAGCGCGAAGAGACGTGTTTAATTATGTGTTCGTGCCGATAGGATTGACGATTAAATAAGGTTTAGGTATGGGGGGTGGGGGATGGAATACAAGAGAGAACCTATACGTCAGAATCGATATTACGACGACGACGATGATGAATGATGATTGTCGTGTGTAAGGGACAGAAAAAGAGAAAAAATGAAACAAAAAAATCAATGGTGAAACTGACGAGCACCGTGGTTTCCATCGAAGTCCAAGACTGCGGCTCTTGGATCGTGTCGAAAGAGTGTTCCATTATTTTTGCTCGACAGTTCGAAGACTGCAGCGAGTATCAAACTTAGACTGTACCAATCTAATCAAAAAAAAAAAAAAGAAACCTTTAACAAGCATTGACGTCGCTGCCCGCCGCTCCTGCGCGACAGTTTACGTAGAGAATGAATTGATTTTTGCGGAATAGTTGAGGGGGGGGGGGGGGGTGCGAAAGAAAAAATAATAGGACGTAATACGCACGTGAGTAAAGAAAGGGTGGGTGAAAAAAAAGGTGTAGGTAAGGTGCGTTTTAATGAGAGGAAACGAATGACGATTGAAAAGAAAAATAATAAAATACATACATACAAACAAAGGCCGGCCGGGCAACGACGCAACGATACCAAATGTTATCGCAATAACGTAAATTTTATTCTATATTAAATCTAAATGCCACCTGTCGTGCCAATGTCCAATGTGTCTCTGTACCATTTATTAATGTAGAGTTTAAACGATAGTGAAACGAGAAAACAAGGCGATGAAACAAAAAAAAATATTAAGTAAACGAAGCGGTTAAAGTATAAACGGTAAAACAAAAATGTAAAAAAAAAGGAGAGCGATAGCAAGCAGGAGTGGGATAGGGGGTGGTGGAAGTGTGAGGATAGAGTGGGGAATAGGAAAAATGAAAAAAAAAAATATACGTGTTTTAATTCGAGTCGAGTCAACGGCCGTATAGAAAAGTCTGTATATCGGCCGGTATATATTGGCGTTACGCCTCCTTGTGATAATGAATATAATGACAGGAACGGTCGAGGTAAAAAATAAACAAAGAAATAGGAAAAAAAAAGGATTCACGAAAAAAAAAGCAAAAAAATAATAGTCCGTATCGGTTGCACAGCGCATCAAAACAAATAATAATAATAATAATAATAATAATAATAGTAATAATAACTCGTGTTCTGCGCATTCCGACTTTAGGGTAAAAACGTGGAAATGCGCGTAGTCACATCGCGGTCATATTTAAATTATTAGGAAGACAAATGACAACAAAAAAAAAATTGTATCAGTACCTGACGTACTGACGTTTCGTCAGCAAGCGGTTTTTGCGCGCGCAGCCAGGTGAGGTCTGCGCATGCGCGTGTGCCAGTGCGCGTATTAAAAAGAGATATAATAAGAGAGAGAGAGAGAGAGAGAAAGAGAGTCGAGCAACGCGAAACAAGAACAAAGAGAAACCTTAGAGTCACGTGAGTAATTATCCATAGCAGCGCGGGATTTGCACGAAGAATTAAATTGACAGAAAAAGAAATAAATTAAAACAAATTTGCCCGCGCAACAATGTGAATCTGATGTGCGATACCAGATATACATGCATGTACATCTTCTATGCCACTCGTAATGCATCTCTAACGTACCGGAACTTAATGAACTCTAAACTACATAATAGATAAACACGAACCGTTAAAGTATATAATTGTCTAATCGAATCTGAAACTAAGCTAGCTAATCATTGTAAACGTAATAAGGTGTAATCGCAACGATAAACAAAGTGGACGACGACCACGACGACTGCGACGAGGGTTCGCGAAATCTCAATGGAATGTGGTATAGAAAGTAAGAGAAAGAAAACGAGGAATATGAAGAGTAAAAAAAACCGAATACCATGGCAGGAGAGAACAAGGAAGTTTGATGAGAAAAAACAAGTCAGAAAAAAGTAAATGCCGCCTATTAGAGCCGTTCTGTACATACATACATATACACACATGCATACATATTTACATACAGGGCATATACCGGTATATATACGTACGTATACATAAAGCCGTGTATACATATGAATATATATATATAGATATATATATAAAAATATATAAAGACACAATATATCTTTATATTTGTAATATAAACGAAGAAAGCTTTTTTGTTTTTACTTAAACGAAGATAAAACGAGTGTAAAAGTCGCTTCGATGAATTAGTTAAGTTTAGGATAGGATGGGAAACGCGAAGAATGAAAAAAGGAAGGAAATAACAATTTTTGACACTAATTGTACGTACCAGTTAGTAGCCGCCATTTATTATTAATATTATTATGCACCAGAGAGTGACGCGGGTGAATGTCGGCCGACCGTACGATTTGAAGGTTTGTAAGAGGTGGGGGTAGGGTGGGTTGAGAAACAAGAGGGTGAACGGGGGAAGGGACACGAGACAAAAATAGAAACGTTTTTCGAGAGATTAAGCTTTATTCCTTTTAACGAAGAAAATAGAAAAAATACAAAAAAAATACGCGAAGAAAACGATAATCGATAAATGCAACAAGAGGGTTAATCTAGAAATGATTAAGAAAAAGAAAAAAGAAAAAAAACAGTCGCGGTAAATCCTTACTAGCATACATAACCTCTAATGACTCTGTGGACGTAGACGTTAAGACGTACGAGGATAAGTGTATTAATTAATATTTAAATATTAAGCGCTCCCGCTCTTAGTAATTAGGAATGGGGTGGGGTTTGGTGAGAAAAATGGAGTGGGGGAATAGGGCACGTGGTCTCTCAATGAGAAATAATATGTTAGGATGACGGTTGCACAACGGTGAATGATAGTCGATTAGGGCCCCGGGATCTTTACTTTCGTGAACCTCGTCCCCGGCAACGTAGCTAATATATATATATATATAAAGTAATAATATATATATCTCATTAAATACAATATTTTAATGTCAGTGCTATTCTCACGGGGACAATACGTACGATCGTAGCGCGCCGTGTCTTTAGACATCTCGAATGGCATTGAGAATAGATGGAAGGAAGAAGAAACAAACACACACAAAAAAAGCTCTGAATTATGGATCTCGATAACGCCTAAGGATAATAATATATAAATATTAATACTCCTGGACGAGAAAGCCAGATTAGATTAGATCCGGGCACGATTAGAAATTAAATATCCGGGGTGCGCGGGGCGATGACTGTTTAGGGTAGGAGGATGGCGGACCACAGACTTTTGGTTACTGGTACGTGGGGAGAGTATTTGGGGAGACTGCGAGAGAGAAAATGTTGGAAAAGAAAATGAAAATGAAAAAAAAAAATCGACGACCGGATGAAACGTTAGTGTTGGAGGGGGAGGGTTAATTAATGACTAATTAAAGTATTGGGAGAAGGTCGGACCCGTTTTGCGGTTCAGGTTTATTGCGTTGTCGTTTAGAATTTGTAACGGACGATAAACGATTAACACCGAACCTTTCTCAGAACAGTAGGAAGATATTTGTTGTGATAATAATATTGAATTTAGGCGCTTAGAAGGGGGTTCTCTTATACGATTAATTTTCACCGGCATTTAATGGATGATTAAGGGAATAATTATTGGTAATTTAAAACGGCGAAGGAGTTTAATTATAGGGATATAAGGAAAAAAAAACAAACGTACGACTTATATGTGAAAAAATATATATACGGATATATATATATCGCCTATATTAATACTGATTGATTCGTTCATTGATTATTGAATATTATTGATTATTACCTATACATATTGCATATTAATTATAAGTAAGGTTTCACGATGACCGACTACACATATTCACTCACATGTTGCATACACGACCGATATATATATATATATATGTACACACACACGAGGACTGTGGGGGAGGAGAAGGGTGGGGGGCACACGTACACCGCACACACTGACACTAGAAACGCGCCCAATATATTAAATGTGTGTGTATATATTTATGTATATATATTATATAATATATATATTCATATATAAATTTATACACGTATATCGATCGAATAATGCAACAATACGATTTTTAATAATAATATATTTACGACGAGCTATTTAAGCCTATTGCCTATTATTATTATTACTATTATTATTTAAAAAGTTATCGATGGTATAGTCCTCGCGAATTTTATTGTCCATTATTGAATGTTCCGACTATACGTGAGAAATTAGCACGTTGCATATACGCTCTATGTAATATTTAATATACAGACACCGGATACACGCAATTGAAATTTGATAAACCGGGGAGACGCGTATTTGTATCTTGTACGCGAATGCGCATGAGCGCGCGCGTGCGCAAAATGCTCGTGCTAAGGAATCTGTGTTCTCTTTATCCCAATTGTATTTTTTTTCTCTTTCTCATACGGAGAAAATTATATATTTATACATATATATGATATATATATACACGGCGCACGCGCGTTGCCAAAAAAACAATGAAAATAGGGTTCGAACCTCGCGTTGCTTTAATTCGAGTAGAATGAAAAAAAAGAAATGAGAAAAAAATAAAAGGAGACTTGTAGCTTTAATTGTCAAAAGTCGTTACGCGTTCTCTTCGTGTTTATCATATTGATTGATTTCTTCTCTGATATACATCGACTCGCAGTTTATCCAGTACACGCATCACACGCACGAGTCAAACGCGCGCGCACGCGCCAGCACTTAAATATAGGATAGAAGCGGGCGGGAGAGAACGAGAGTGTGGGTTTAGCGGTTATTTCTTAAGGATTTAAGGGAGGAAAAAAACACACCTGTAATGTGATATTCTCGTGTCTTGTCTAACGAGAGACGTTTGTTCTAAGCGTATAATGGGTCTGGCGGTCGTTTGATTTCTTTTTTTTTTTCCTTCGCGTAGTTAATAAGCGACTGTATTAAGTGAGACGAGTATAGACGCTGAATCGGAATGCGTGACTTGACGTGTATGCGTAAGTTAGATGGGAAAAAAAAAGATTACGGGCTCCTTTGCCGTGGGTAAAGCCCAAGGGCGTGGGAGAAAGGTACGTAAGCGAAAGGGGAAACGAGAAAAAGAGATTTAAAAAGAAAGGCAGAAAATTCGCTGAGAAAAAATAACAGTGTGACGTGTGCCTGTTTTGCGAACGAACGTGACATTAGGCTAGGTTCAATTTATCTTCTAGGCTCTAGATCGTTAGGTCAGGTTTACATTAGCTCCATGTCAAAGGAAGACTCTCGGTTGTCGCGGCTCAAAGGGATTCTTGTGAAAAAGAAAATTTTCTTTTTCTCTTCTTACTTCTCTTTCTCGAACTCTCCGCGCATTCTTACCCTCCGCCCTTCCGCTCTGCTTAAGCTGTATTGTCTGTACTTTTTTTCCCAAATATTTCGTTAGTATTTTACTTTTTTCTCTCTCTCTCTCTTTCTCTCTCTCACTTCTGTCTGTATTCTTCCCCCTTTTTTCTCTCTCTCCCTCCTCTACCTCCATTTTGTTCGTTTCGGTGGAGGAATGACGATACGCTTTCATGTGTCGATTTGTCGTTTTAGACTCTAGGATCTGACTCCACATGCCATCTTAGCACGTAAGTCGTTTCAATTGTACTATATAACGAATTATCATTATTATTACGTCTATTATTACTATTATTATTATACTATTATTACGATTGATTATTATTATCATTATTATTATTATTATTATATTATTATTATTATTGCTATTATTACGGATTTATTTTATTATTAATATTAATTATTAACCTTATTATTCGACACCTTATCATCGATTACTATATTGTCGTCATTATTGTACTACTCTTAAGAGATTTTATTTTACCTTTTACTTTTACCTTTAATTGTACTTCACTTCCGTTTCGTGCGCAAAGCGTCTCCTTCCGCAGTCCCGCGTTACGTGTAAAAGTCCGACGCGCGCGCCACGTGAAAAACACTCGCGATGCACATCGATCCTGTATTAGAGACACGACCAAATAACAAGGCTAGTATTAGGCTAGTACCTACGTGCTCGCAAGGCGAGCTGTACGTTTACGTATATTTAGCGATAAACTCTTCGTAACGCGTGCCAGGTCCTTCTAGGGGTGAATTTAATTAAGGTTAACGTCTGAAGCACCGACGAGCGACAATGACGCGCGACGGACATCGACGTTTAGTAGGAAGACAAGGACACGCGAGAGCCTAAGCCAAAAGCGCGAACTTTCGAATCGTTTCTAAGTCGCTTTAAAGAAAAAGAAAAAAAAATTAAGAAAAAGTAAAAAAAAGTAGATAGAAAATAGGGAGTAGCACGTACGCGTATGTATACGTGATTAATGTACCGTTGGGTGCATATAGGTTACGTGCTTTTTAAAACAGATAACGAATGCATATATATATATATATGTATTCGACCACACGAGTTCTCTCATTATATAACTCACTCTCTCTCACTATTATGTGAAAATCAACCAAAATTCTCGGTACCTACTCCTCTGTGAATAATCGACTTATGTATATTTATAGTTTACGTAATCATCGGTACTTATCGCGCGTACTGCCATTCGGTAATTATTATTATTATTATTACTGCTACTACTACTAATTGTCACAGCAGCCGCCGCCACCTGTTTACGGGATTTCATGAGAATTTCGTTAGTCGTCTCGCGAGCGTGATAGCGACGCACATTATTAAAAAAAAATTAAAAGTTGAAAAAAAGATATATATATACACATATTAGAGATAGCTGTATGGATAGTTAGCAAGAAGAGAGAGACACGCATCGATTCTTGTGTTAAAAGAGCTTTGAAAAAAAATCTAGAAAAAAAAAACAAAAATCGAACATTCTTTTTCGTGTCCCTCATTTAGAAAGGTGTTCCAAGATGTCGATCGCTTCGACGCGCCGATCAATTCATTATTCCATGTCTTATCATTCGAAATCTAGTATTCTCTTATTTGTTGTTGTTTTGCTTCTCTCTTTTTTTTTCTTTCCTTGAAATCTCAGCGAGCGTCTTGTTGCCGTTCCGTTCGTTGTCCGAGGGGTCAGCTAGTCGCAAAAAAAAGAAAAAAAATGAAAATTCGTTTCCCCGCGACGTGCGGATCCGCCTAAGCCTCGTTCTTAAGTATTCTTCCATTCTATATTAATTTTTGTTATTGCGTTTTTTTGTGTCTTGTTTATCTGCGATCTTTGTACATAACTTCTTATTATCGGCCATAACGCGTGGATTCCTATGATTGTACCTCCATTTATATATTTTGCTCCTTTGTATCGGTTGTTTGTGTTATTATTGTTGCGCGTGATTTTAATGACGACTGTTGTACTTTTGCGGCGCGCGCAACTATTCCATCCATTCTGGCGACTGCGCGTGCGCCTTGGCGATACTCCCGGTGGGAAAGATTACGAACGATTAGAGGGAGCATAACGATACACAGATTGTTTTTTATTTCGGATTAACGTATTCCGATGACAATGGAGAGATGTCTCATTTACTTAAGGTTTACTTTATTATCCTTGCTCATTGTTTTTTTTTTGGTTAATCAAATTTGGCGACGAGATGTAAAACTGATAGCAAAACTAGAAGCGCCGTTATTAACGTCACTGTTTACCTGTTTACTATTTACTATTGCTGTACTATTTACTACTGTGACTGTACTACCAACTACTACACTACTACTACTACTACCACCACCACCACCACTATTACTACTACTACTGCTGCTACTACTACTATTACTACTACTTACTACACACTACTACTATTGCTAACGCTGAAGGCTATACTTTAACGTACAATGCGTCACGACAGTACCGTTTTTAGCTTCCTGCTTTTTCTATGATGTATACTGCGAACAGAGAAAAACGGGATTGGAGCATTTTTTTCCGTCGAGTACTACCACATTACAATCACTAGTCGAAACGAGCAATTGTCGTCGGCGATGAATCGCGCAAAGCGAGAATTGATCGATAAAACAAAGACAGTACGATTATAGGTTAATTCGAAATATGAATGAAAAAGAAAAAACGGAAAACAAGGGCAAAGTACAAGAGTGCGAGGAGTTTGCGTTTGTTTCGAAAAAGATCTCGATCGAGTCTTACGGAGAATTTCTCGATTCGAGAACGACTTAAAGTTATCCACAAAAAAGAAGGTTCCGTTTCGATATGAAAAATATGAAAACATTGAATTTTTTTACCCCGTCAAGCTTTCGCGCGGCTCGGCTTCTGTATTTCTTATTCTAATAATTTTTCCTTTTTTTTGCTCTTTTACATGGCGATGTGTTCGCGAGAGACACGACGTTAGCGAGGATTCCAATGTATTGCCGACTTTTGGCAGTGAAATGATACATACCTGTCAGACAGTAATCTTTTTTTGTTCTTTTTTCTTTTCTTGTTTGTTTGTTTGTTTTGTTTGTTTGTTCTACTCCTCGATTTTGCGATCGGCTTTCGGCGGGAGCGCGGGAACGTTAGCGCGATAATCCAGTTCAAATTTAGTATTACATGTGAAATACAATTGTAAATTAATGTGGAACGATGAACACGTGCGTCCTAGCTATAACTAGTGATTACTATAAGGATATTTATTTATAGTATGACAATTTAATAATATTGATATATATATATACACACAAACACACATACATACACACATATATATATATATATACATGTCGAAGTATAAAATATATTATGAAAAAAAAAAAGATTTGCAGATATATGTCTGTTCTTGAAGCGTTACGTAAACACTTGCGTGTAATCCTCGTACTCACGGTGACGTAATTGCGCATTGAGAGTTCCGAGAGTGGATATAATCAGCCATCAATGCTTGTACGGTCGTAATTTGTTAATATTATTCTTCCGTTGTTACGACTTTTATCTGTACCTTTATGTCTCTTTGTTGTTCTTTCTCCTTAAGGTCGTTAATGATTAGGTTCGTTAGAACTCTTTTCTTTTAGACATAGGAATTACCGTGTTCATTCCAAACTGACCAGACCTGTTTTTTGACACATACAAAAGAAAAATTGGACGTACTTCCGCGCGTGTCGATCAAAAAAATTTTTTACCAAAAGTGTTCGAGAGCCCTGAGAGAATAAATGATAATTCCTGTGTCAATGAGCCGTTACGAGTTGCGAAAGTACTTGTATTCGACGCATGGGTAACAAGTCATCCACGTAACAATCTGTGATCTCAAAATCTTTATTGAAAAAAAAAAGACGCGCGATGTCCGAATAACGTTACAGAGTCAGATTGGACAATTATCGAATGAAAAAAAAAAGAGAAATTATGAAAAATTCGAAGGTATATAAATTAACCCACAAAAATTCAAATCTAACGGTCGGACTGTCTCACTGTATGAATCACCAGAGAGCCGAGCGTCGTCACGTTGATGAAACCAAAAAATAAAAATCTCTACTCGCACTTGAAAAGATGAAAAATTTGATCATCGCACAACGTGATCACGCATAGTGATCTGTTAATGGTACGAAGGAAAAAGAAGACGGAAGTGTGTAAAACTAGTATTTTCACATCGAGGATTCACGAATTTTACTCCAGACTGATGACGTATATATGTAAACGACAAAGGAAATAAATAAAGGGGCGATTTAATGGAAAAAGAAAAAAAACTTCCCGAATTCAAAATGGGTGGCCTGAGGACGCACGGATGCGCTAACGCAGATTCGTATACTCCGAATTGACAGTACGTATTTCACTTACACTCTCCGATACCGATTAGGTTAGGTTAGGTTCATAGAATTTAGGAGTCTGCGAGAGAACTTCCGTGTTCTCCGCTGATGTGTACCTGAAACGGTGCGGCCGCAACGAAAGTCCTGCTTATTTTCTTTTGTTCTTCTTTTTTTGGTAAATGTCAATTTGACGCCATGAAGGAGATCCGTCAGCTCCACGTAAGCGTGAAGCACGTACGTACCTACGTACATGACGAATCGAACGACCGGAAGTGGAGCGACAACTGGTCACGTAAAACGAAGACACGACACTTCGTCGTTATGTGCAATAAAGATACGTGAAAAGTGAACACTTATAAGCTGCCAAACGAGGCTTGAATTTCAAGGGCAAACGATTACGATTTCTTACTCCAGACATTTATAATGGAAATGAAGATGATGGACATTCTTGTTTATAGACAAAGTGGGCGGCCACGGCACCTCAATGAGAATTTTACTGTGAGATTATTCGGGTCGCTTTAGGCTTTCATAGTGATTATAATTTTTCTCTGTATTATAATATACGACGAAAAGACAAAAGATACTTTATCACTGCTCATTCGAAGCCAAATGGAAACGTGTTTTTGACGGATAAACAAAAGAGATAGAGGAGAGAAAAAATGCGTCTACGAGGGATCAATGTAACGTCATAATATCAATACGAACATATTTTTTAGAATATATTATAATTATTCTAATAATCCATAATGGCCGACGGTAGGTACGTACAGGATGACGATCACACATTTCTCTATTTTTCACTTTGCTACTTTGACTTACGATTAGAGTACATAGGTTATGTCTCGCGTTAACCTTACAAATGCGTACCATCCACCTCCGTTCGGTCAACTTTCCTAACCTCCAAAAGGGGTTAGCCCTCTCGTGTCTTTATTGCATATTACGCGATAATAAATTTACGAGATATGTATTAATTGTGAAAGAACACGAAATCAGAAACGAAGAACTTAATTAACATCTTTGACAGGAAAACAATTCTTGGCAAGTCCAGCCGGGACACGTTAGATTCCGTGCAAGTGACGGAAGCGGAAGTACATGACGAGCGCTGACCATAAGAGAAACGTATGAAAATTTATACAAGCGCACCCAACGTGACTATCCTATCAAATCGTGACTAAAGCTCTGAATTAAGGTATATACGTTAAACTAGATATAATAAAATCGAGCAAGCGTACCTTAGGCATTAGGCTTAGCTCTAACGGTAAGACTAATAAATATTTTTAAGAGGTTATCTCCGTATGCATATGAGTATTTATATATATATATATATATCTATATATGCATAACAATATACACACGAATGTATATGTATAGATATGCACTTGTATCTGCGTATGTACATGATAAAAAAACGTGAGAGAGCGAAAAAAGAAATAGAAATATCGGGCTCAAACACGTGCAATTCTTATCACGCGACTGCATAAATAACGAAGATTATCGAGTATTGCTACGTATCGATTTTGATAATAATTTCTCTTCTAACGGCATTGACTGTTGGCCATCTTAATCTCCACTCGTTGCTGTCTCTATTATATCCTCAGCACTGTTCTTGAATCAAACAAGAATCTAACGCTCTGACTCGAGGAACGGCGACATATTTAATGATTGACGTTTAATCACGTGATCCCAACTGATGCTCAACAACGATGTTGATATATGACCAGAAAACATGGCCGATCGGTGATGACGCGCAGATGCGCATGCGCATGCGCATACGTCACACGACGAGCTTAATGGCGGCTGTTAAAGACGTTTCCAATGCTCCGAGAAGATAACGAGAAAGAGACAAATTAGAAAGAGGAATTCGGGAGAACACGAAGGAAATCTATTGTTCTTCCATTCAGCCGGGTTGGCGAGAAAGGTTCTACTAGGGATTTAACTGACGAAGAACGACAATTTATATGTGAATAATGTGAGGTGAAAACCGGGCGTATATTATACACATATTATAGGAGAAAATGAGAAAAAAAGCGTACGAGTGACAGAAAGAATAGGATATATATATCCTATTATACGTATATCGTGCGTCTATACGTCATATACGTGATATATCACGCTCTTAAGGTAAGATATGAGAAAAAACGAGGAAAACCCAGCTGCTCTGACATACGCTTAATTGTGTTGCCAATCATATTATATTATCTTAATTTTAAAACAGATAATCTTTAGGGGAGTGGGCGTGTTCGCGAAACGAAGTCCTGTTCTTTGATATCGCGTGCATTTGTGATTGTTCTATTCTACTTGTTCTACTATAGCTATAATTATAATTATACATTATACCTGTTCTCTCTACGGCGGACGCGATCCAATCGGTCATCGGTCAGATTAGTGCGCTTTAGGATAATGTTATTTATGGTGTACCCGTTATATCTATGGTGGTGTTTCTTCATCTTTTTTTTTTCTTCGCTCCAGTAGCGTAACGACTCTCGATTATCTCGTGGCTTTTTTACGGCTCGGACACACGCACGCACACGTATACTATATATTCATACAAATATACAGTAAACAAACACACACAGATCGATGACGAATCCTGAAAGAGGCTGCGACGATTTATCTTCCTCGATTAATATCTTAAGTGTAAAATGAGTAGCTCCAATGACTTTTCTTTTCCAAAATATCAAATTCTCTCTCGATCGTCTCTCAAAGGTGGTATTAGATATTCGTCATCGATCGCGTGAATAAGGCATACAATTAATATAGACGATCGGGCGTTACGCGATCGAAAATCGAAAATACTCCTTGGGGTAGAAATCGACGACGAAATTGCGAGCTTATTCGGTGTGAATTCGCGATAGGGAGGTTGCGATTCGATGACTGAGAGGCTAGTGGGAGGGATTGTGGAATAGATACGAAGTAATTCAATTAAAATGTCGAGGGCGACGGGAAAATTAAAAAAAAAATAAAAAAAATGTCGAGCTCTCATTGCTTATTATTATATTATCGTGGGAGACTGCCTGTCAGCTCCGGCCAGTAGCGAGTGATCACGTTAGACTATAATTAATGTAAAGAGGTTATAATCTATACGAAAGAGTGTTAAAAAAAGAAATTCCACGTTTCAGTGCCTAAGTAAACATAATAGTCTAATTTAGAGGAGAAAGGAAGACAGGAGGATTGGAGCGAGGGAGGGAGAAATAACGCGAGAAATAAAAAAACAGCAAGGTTTGAAAAAAAAACTTTTTACGAATACGCGCGACCACTTGCTTTTTCCCTCCGTTTTTTTTCGAGTTAAAATTTTTTATTTTTTTGCGCGTGTTCGTAATCGCCGCGATACACTCCACGATCGACACTACTACTTGGTGTCCTATAGTAATGTATACTCCAAAAGTTCCAAAATAATCAGCAAAAAGAGATAATAAGAAATTTGAGTATTACTACCGCTTTTAGGTACGATACTTTTAAACGGACATTCAGTCGTCAGTTAGAAGGAATTATTTAAAAAATATTCTATTTATTTTAAGAAATCAATTTTTCAATTCTACTCGAGACCTGCAATAATGGCAACAGCATTTACTTAGTATTTTGCAATTGCGATATGGATAAGAGGATACAGGGTCGCAACGGAGAGACATTTCAAAATGGCAGACCGTGCTAAAGTCTCTCCAATTGGAATAAATTATCATTGTCTCAGTTTGATAAATTTCGCACAATTAACTTCGTACATAGAAATTTTTTATGAAAATACGTAAAAATAATCAAATCCGCGAGCTCATGTTCGGTCCGCACTCAAAAACGTTCCTCTTAATTAAAAAAAGTACTTCGGCTTATCCGATCGGTACGTATATACATATACATATATATATATTATAATGGCGGTACTTTGAAATTTTATCCTGATCTTGTCTAATTCCATTAACGGAAACAAAAATTTTCTAATACAGTCTTCGCACTATTTCCTTTCTAGGTTAGGTACGTACGTTAAAAAAAAAATTAGTGTCGATCGTGGTTTCAAAAAAAAAAAACGAAAAATTCTTTTGAACCAATATCGAATCCCTTTCCTCTGTATCTTCGGCTACCTTTTGTGTGTCCCACCCAATCATCTTGCATGTAAAGAAAACCTGCCTGAATCTAGTCCTAAGACGTGTGTAAACGTTTCACGTGACGCCAGCGACGTGGGACGTGTCTAATACACTTTTTAGATTGTAGATTGACAAGTGACCTTAAATCCCTAGGAGCCCCTCGACCTAAGAAAAATCACCTCGAGACACCATCTTCCATCCTGCGTGATGAGACACCCTTCTACCCGTGCGTCATATATTATTCCACGGGAATGTCCTGATCTATCCCGGTCGAATCCAATATGGAGAGTCGTAAGGTCTTATTCATCCCAGCGCGCTGCGAGTGGCAGCAGGAAAAGGAGAGGAGGATCCTTTTGGTAAAAAAAAATCCTTTCCTCTTTTTGCGACGATAACGATCCTCATAACTCTCGCGATCGACTTGACGATTTTTTAAAAATTTCAAATTTCCCGCCTTTTATTTTCAATCTATCACTCTACCACTTTTCGCTGGCTGATGCACCAAAGAATTCACCCTTATCAGTGTCCAGAGCCTGTGCGCTTGGTCGGGATGATTTTTATAATTTTTTTTTAATCGAAGGGGACCCTTTGTCATTGGGAATTTATTAATTAATTTTTTTTTCCGTTAATTACGCGTAACTTATTGTTTTATTACCTCGGGATTCAAGGACGAGAATGACACGATGCGTTGGACAGATGCGCGTCGCGCATGCGCACATTTAAATTTCGACGATAAGATTTACAAAAATTGCGCGAAAATTATTTGAGAGAAATTGAAAATGGCGTCGAGTCATTGAAGCAACTGTCGAGCGGTGTGCTCATTATTATTTCGAGCTGTGACAAAAGAAATACGGTATTTAGGTGCGAGCCACCGTAAGATGATTAGTGAAGGGGATGTCGTAGAAATAGAGAGGAGAAGAACGAAACAGAAAGTTGTTCGAAGCCGAGAGAAAAAAAATGGCCGAGACGCGCGTCAACGGCCAGGAAAATAAAAAGCAGGAAAACTAAGTGAACGTCAATAACGAGACGAGGATAATATGATAAATGATAATGAAAAAAAAAATTGGTGTTCTTTCCGCTCTGAAACGAATCTGTGAAGCGTTAAACATCCCTCTACACTGCACGAATACATTTCAAAAAGAAATAACGTTGTACGGTATACACATATAAAACATAAATATAAAATATAATGAATATATATATATATATATACACACACAAATAACAATAATATAAATATATATTTAACCGATCACACGATATATTAATATACGGTTATTACTATTAATATTATTATTTTGAGTATACATATAATATGCCAATTACGTAAACTGCGAGTATTAACGACGGTTAACGATAAATGGAAAAAAAATAATTAAAATAAAATCGTAATGCATTGTAATATGGGAATAAATATATATATAATTTAATAATAAATAATTATTAATTAATAATGATACACTGACTAAGGTCTCCATGTAAACTGTGTTGTGAGCATTAGGCTATTTCTCTCTCGTAGTTGATTAGATTTTTTGGGATTGAAATTAGGATTATTATTATTGTGTGGGTATGCGTATGTGTGTTTGCGTGCATGCGTGTGTATACGTGCACGCTAACCCCTCTCCCAATTCTCTTTCACCCCCTGCACCTACTCAGCCGTAACACATTGTCTAATCGCGATTAGATAAATATACGTCACAGCGACGACCGATACGCGAGGGAATAGGAGAGTGCTTTGATATTCTCTATTTTGTTTTCTATCCTCGAGTATTTAATAAAATCAGTTATATACTTACGTGCGTCTCGAGGATAGAAAATGGCGTAATTCCAAATGACGTGTTTCACGATAATTTAATGAGGAAAAATTTCCTTCGGAAAATAGAGATAAAATAAAAATTGACCGAGTAATAGAAAAGGTATGTGACGCCATTTTGATTTTTTTGGATATTTGGGGTGAAGGCGAAGGTACGAATTTTCGAGGTATTTGCGATTTTCAACTGTTCGTACGGCAATAGTGAAAAGAAAGGATTATCGTGGAAAAAAAGATGAAGGATTCGATAATAAGAAAAAGAGGGAAAATTTTTAAAAATCGATATTCTTCGAGCGATTTCTCGTAGCTACCACGTGCTCAACATAATTCATGATTATAGGCCTTTTTTAATTTTTTTTCTCTCAACACCTTTTTCACTCTCGATATTATTCGAAATTCACGTGATTTTTAATAACTTTCACTCGACTTCTAATCCTAAGCCTTGACGCGACTGTGTTATATTTATATAATATAGCGGATAATATCAAAGCCCACGTAGCTACCTAACCTCCATTATGCTCATCCGTATGTATTTTTAATATTCCGTTTGGGCGAGGACATTAAATTTTAAGACTGTTTCCAATGCCATAGAACTGATATTATCGATTTATAATATTCAATGCAAGATATAATACGGACGTGGAATTCTTTATACTTAAACCCAAAATGATAGCTGAGTGATACGTGTGTATTTTTTTAGTTACGTTTTGAGTCGCGCGAGAGAAGTGCGGCAGCAGGTATGGCCAAGACTATAAAAAGAGGTTGCAATTTTATATATATACATACATACATACATATATATATATACATTAAATATATTCGCTCGCGTAATCGAAATCTCCATTAATACTAATCCGACACCCGGTATACATCCTCGCGAATTTCATAATCAAGAAAATCTTATTACGTTTCTTCGTCCTTATTACCAAAATGGCCGAAGGCGCCTCGTAGCCCTCGTAAAATCTCAACTCTGCATATTCTATTACCTAGGACCTTTTAACAGTGATAGCTTATCGCGCGTCACGTGACGTAATAATAATAATAAATAATGGGGTAAACACATCGAAGACCAAGAAACTCTGAAGCTCGGTGAAAACCCTCGTGCAATCATAGAAGTAAATATAGTACCTTTATCGTTACTAGTATATTTAGGTGTTCGAAAGGAAACGTAGGACGTCAATTATCATCCCTTACCAAAAGCACGTCCTCTATCCGCCATATTTCTTTTTAGCTATTATTATTCTGTCATTACCCATTTTCTTCGTTCACCGTATACACATGACACGCATAAAGAGAAATCGCGCACAATATATACCACACAGAACGAACATAGCATATATACCCTTGCTAGTAATACCTTTTCTTTGTCTTTCAATTCGCACGCCAGTCCTCGTTTAAATGAATCTCCAGCGCGGGAAATACAAGAGAATTCAAAAATCAATTCTCGCCGTATACAGTTGAAAATCGCATCGACAAGGTGCAGCGGGATTGTCAACGTTGCTAAGGTCTTATCAATGTACTTCTCTTATTATTTTAATCGTTTCCTTTTTCTTGATTTCACTTCGCCTGACGTCAGAATACCGCTGCACCACGACCTCAAAGACGCAAGGCCTTTAGCATACTTATCACGTAGAACGTAATCCGAGCGTGCGTACTCTTACTAATTAAATAATTATACAAAACACTATGTACGTTTACTCGTTATTGTAATAATTGATACTTTTAATTAATCAATTGTTTAATTAATTCACGCTGTCAGCGCTTTAACAGTATACACGGTATATATCTATACCTATTCGCGCAGACATCCTGTATACCTATACCAAGGTTATTCAGCCCAAACGCACCAGCTGAACATGGTTTTACCATAAGAATCAAATGGGCGCGCTAACTTCAGGTGGTACGTTTGGGGTGAATAACCCGGTATATATATATACACTTATATATGTATCTAGTAAACGTTGGCTGACGCACATTTTTTTCACACGCATCATTTAAGAAAAGACCATAGAGACAAATAACGAAATGAATGGGATTAAGCGACACCACAAACACTCAATAGATGTTGCATATCCTTCTTGTAAAATCTAACTACTACATTAGATCCACACGTGTAAATGTTAATCGAATTATTAAACCTAACCATCGACGGAGGAGTCGGTGCGCACGAGTGAACAAAACGCGACTCAGTCACGATGTACGATCGAATCGATTAATTACAATCGATTTTGTTCCTAATAAGTTGCTTCGCCTTTTCCGCGCATGCGCAGTGCACTTCATACGCGTGACAAAACGATTCCCATTGGTTGAGACGCGTTCAACGATATCGATTCCATCCTGCAAACCGATTGGATATCGAATGACTGATCGATCAATCGTATTTTCTCGACGCGTATTAATCATTGTACAAGAGCGTTGACGTCTACGAAATAAAAAATGCATAAATACAGGAGGTACGCGTTACGCTTCAATGCGCGGGAAAAGTGGGAATTTTGAAAGATAGGGGCGAAGGGGGATAGACAAACTTTAATCGGTACGCATAGAAAAGCGTCGCGATCAGTCATCATGGCGTCACGTGCCAAAATGAATCGTGTTATATTCTTTATCTTAGTACCTTAAGGCGAATCTTTATCTTACTTTTTTTTTTCTTTTAGACTTTAAGATGTGCATTATATTGCATATGCGTGCAGAAAAAAATTCGTGACGGGAACCGCAGAGAATATCGTTATAAAATTTTTAAAGGACCAAAATCATCCTCAAGCCCTCTTTAACCCCCCTTTCGTTCCCCCATTATGATTATTGATTTCTAATTGGGATGGACAACGCCCGCGTCACATTCGCCGTAAAACAATTTTGTTCTATCCAAATAAATATGTTCTTATGAGGGCACGTGACCCATATGCGTACCTGTGCATATACGCAATTGGTGTACACACACGCGTGCACACATACACATAATTTTGAATACGCGTTGCTGCGTACGGAGTCGGTCAAGGGACGAAAAATAAAAAATAACATACCTAAATATACTTCGTAAGTCGTAGTTATTAAGTGAAAGAAAAAAAACTAAAAGTGCATTCTCTTATCTTGATACTAATATATTATCGACACATTATTATTATTATATTATTGTATATTATTTGTATTGAACTTGAGTTGTGGTTATTATGTTTGTAAGCTTAATGGCTACGTTGTTTGTTGCGCACTCAGAACAACGCAGAGCGAATACGTATGCGGAAACCGTTTTAGATAAACGCCGAGAGTCTGCGGCGTCCCGTCGCCTTCCACTTTGTCTTTTATCGTCCGACCTTATTCTCACGTTGTCCCTTCCGCATATTGTCAGACTTTCCTTTTCTTATCTCCTGTTTTTTTTAGATGAATTTCTTACCGATTTCCATTCCTGGATCCGCCGGTGGCGGTAACGCGTTGGTTTCTTATATTATTTTCTCTTGTTACAAATGCCCAAAGGCGACGGGACGCAAGGCGTCGCGACGTCCTTCAAACTGCAAAGCTCTGTAATAATGTGGTTTTCTTATTTTTTTCTTCTTAACTTTCTTTATCTCTTGTTTTTTTGGTCTTCTTCTCTTTAAGGAAAAGAGTATCAAGCAGCTGTACCTAAGTAGAATAATGATACCTATTTCATTATTATTATTATTATTATTATTATTATTATTATTATTATTATTATTATCATTATTATTATTATTAATATTATTATATTAATATTATATTAAAATGGATCAATAAAAAAAATGTAAAAAGTGTAAATCCACGGTGCAATAAAAATCTCTCTTGCATCTCTTAGCGAATATGGGCGTGACGCGGGACCTACGCTATTATACAAACAGTATACGTATTTGTGAGCACACACGCACATATACACACGCTCTTGTACGAGCTGAAAATACTCGAGGGATTAACGGGATGACTCTTGCGTTGTGCTTTACGTACGATTTTATTTATCTTACTTGTAATTATTATTACTCGTCGAATGAATCGATAATATTTCTTTACTTGGCTCGTTTGTCGTCATCATCGTCGTCGTCGTTGTCGTCATCGTGATTTTCGTCGGAATATGGAAAATGTGACAAGTGATGGGCGATGGAAAGCTGCGTTGTCGGCATTTGTTAGGATGCCTAAGAGGAAGAGGAAGAGAGAGGGAGAGAAATCGTCTCACGAGATAAAATGTCAACGGCAATTTGAACTGAAATGCGAACGTTATTTATACGTAATGGCTGACAAAGGTAGTGCAAGCAGAATCACATTATGGTTAATGCTGATTGGTCGAGACTGTCTGTCTTGGGTTTTTTAGTACGGTGAGATTGCGAAGCTTGGTTCGGCGCGAATTTCAAATCGTCAATAGGGAGAATATAGTGACGAAAGAGGGAAAGAAAGTAACGTCAGAGTGAATAGGAAGGAAAGACGATGTGGGATACAGAGAAAAGTTCTTAAAATTACCTAAGTACAAGTGTTCAAGTCATATTATTTAAAGTACGGACATTATTATATTCTATTATCACGTCTATCGTAATATATATATATATATATATACACATATATATATCTAGGGTCTGTATGTGTTTGCGAATACTTACAGGGCTCACGCGGCGCGGCGAGGGCGCGAGTTTAGCGATTAATTAAATAGATAATTGATAACGATAATTAAAAGTAAAAGCAAAAAAAGATGATCCATTGACGGCTCGGCGCAGTCGACGTAGCGGACGTCGTCGTACGCGGTAGATGAATTTTGAAGTTTGACGTTACGGAGGATTTTTTAAAAATTCTCCCAAGCTTATTACGCGAGCCTGGAAGCTTCAAAGCGCGAATATTTGTGATATTAAATGTAACTTCGAAGGGTTCGCAATTTGAAGCTTTCGGCTTATTCTACGTGTATGGATATATATATGACATATATATATGCATATACATAATAAAAATAATATATATACTATAAAACCGCCGGACGGGAACGATTTCACGGCTACGAGTCGGCGAGAGCAAGAGGCGAAATGATAGGGATGGATGGGTGAGTGATGCTAGACAAAAAGAGAGAGAGGGAGAGAAAGAGAGGGACGAAGAAAGATGCGAAAGATCCACGTGACATTAACGATAGAATGGAAAGTAAATAAAAAAAACGATAACTAGAACGTCGAATCTTCGTTTCGTGCTCGTTGACGCTAGACGCACGTTCGCTAAGGGTACATTTTTAGGCGTTTAAGGATAATTAACGATATATGGATATACATACGGATAGATATAAATATCTATACATATAATTATATTATAAGGTACATCTACATATATATATAATATATATATATACACATACATATATATATTATTGACATAAATATATGATATATTTTTGGCGGTACAAGTAAGAAAACGCACGACACTCGTATTTAAAAAAAAAGAAGTAAAATGAAAAAAAATGATAATATATTGTCTGTGACTTTTCGATATAAGTAAGCGCGCGCGCGTCAATGACGAGGGAAGATGCTGTTGCGAGAAAATGGGGTATGATGAAAAAAATTGCATGAAAAAAGAAGAGGAGCATTGATAACCGGTCAGGGTCGGCGGGCCCTTTGCAAAATTAATTTCGACAGGAGTTCTGATACATATATACGTACATACTACATTGCATGGTACCTAAGTGTCTGTCTGTTTATCTGTCTGTCTGTTTGTCTGTCTGTCTGTCTGTCTGTCTGTCTGTTCGTAGGGTTAAGGGTTAAGCCAAAAAGAAAAAAGAAAAAAAAAAGGAGAGGCAAAAGTTCAATAATAACGAAAGCTCTTTTTAAACTCCTTCTTCCGTTAACGGCAGGAGGAGGTAATTAATAAATAAATAAGTGACAGAAATAAAAGAGAGGAAAACGAGGTAAAAAAAGACAAAAACACGACGCATCGACCCTAAACGCATCGGTCTCCTTAGCGATGATATTTAAGGGTGCGAGATTTTTTAATTTAGGAGAAAAAATAATGAAAATAAGAGAAAAAATAAGATACTCAGTTCTCTGCAGTATTTTGTGATTGACCTGTGCCACTTCTGTCGCGAGAACTTCTCTCGATTAATCGTGACGATCATGCGAGAGCGAATTATAAAAAAAAGAGAAAAGAGATAAAATGAAAATCAGGGAAAAGAGAGAGCGCGATTGAGAAAGCTAGTGATGAGAATAAACATAGCAATATGAGAATATTTGAACATTGAGCTAGTTTCTTATCGCCGTAAGGAACAATAAAGATAAAAAAACATTTTGAAGCTTGATGAGTAAAAGAAAGTGAAAGCTGATAAGAAGATTCAAAAAGTGATTAACATGAGATTTCATCAGGAGTCTCCAGTCCTTCCGTATAAAGTTCTTTTTCGATAGTGATACACTGGATATCATCATATCACGGTAGCGGGATTCACTCGTTGTATTTAGCGGATCCGTTTTGCAAAAAAGATAAAAGTAAATACAGTTACGAGAACGAAAGGCGCACGTGCACGTCGAGAATTTCGCGAAGTATCCTTCCATTTTACGAAAAACCAAATAAAGCATCGTTCAAGCTTTACGAAAGACCAGAGCGATGTGATATAATTGTTTTTTTATTACATTGTCATGGCGTCACGTTCCTCCAACTTATCGCAGTAATTCGAAAACTTGCTTATCGAAAAATGCTGAAATAAAAGAATATGGGCTGTCGTAATATAACGCCTTAGATGAATAAGTTATCCGTACATTTAGAAATTTAAAAAACGGACGTATAATAAACCGTACGGTTAAGGATAGGTATGAAGTGAGCTGCGCATGCGCATCAGCGTACGCGCATGCGCAGTTTCACTCGGCTCAGCAGGCGCGACGCCATCTTGACAATTCCCAATCAAACGATAAACATCGCTCGACGAGTGCAGTAGTGCGGTTTTCAATGAGTGACTCGCGACGATATTAGTGAGATATCAGACAGGAGCAGAGGTGAGGTTATTGTTTCGTCAACGAGTTTCACGAGGAAAGAATAAACTAGAGGTAAAAAGACGAATAAAACTGTGAAAGCGATAGTATGAGATGGCGGTAGGAGTTCGAGGAACGAGATGGGAAGGAAGAAAAACAAAAAAACACATCAATTAGACTACGCATAGTGCCTAAGAAAACGCTTTTTAACCGTGTTCTCGAGCTAGTGGCTTTCCTTTTTATTACGAGATACACAAATTCGTCGCCTTTTTCGAGCGGACTTTACAGGCGTTTTTCTCCGTAGCCGCGTCGGCTCACTCGCGCTAATAAATCAAATATACATCTCTCGTTTACATGAAAGACTTCCAACGAATTGGTGGCGCGCGGCGTCGCGACGCCACCTTGAATATTCGAACTTTCGAGGATGGATATACGATACGATCCTTCTTCTCGAGGTGACTTTGTTTTCTCTTTTTCTCCCGGGAAAACTGGGTGGGTTTTTGTGGGCCATATGAGTTTGAATAAAGGTTATTTGGGGTGGGGATACAAAAAAAAATGAAAAATGACAAAAAAATTAATCATCCCGCGCGATCACGACTATAATTACGTCCTGTGCTGAGTGCGAGCAATCTTTCGATCCTACTGATCTTGCGAGGGACTCATATACGTTTCTATACGAGATGACTTCTTAAATTGAATTCTCAGCCCCTAACTAGATCGGATAAGGATATATATATAGTTATACGTATATATTATTATAATATACTTGCGCGTACATTTGGATGAAGCACAAAAGCCGAATCGCGGGTTCGAGAACGGTTCGCATAGTTTGTTTATCTTGTTTGATAGATTTTCTTTCTTTTTGTCTTTAATTTTCTTCTCGAAAATTCCAGAGTCACGAGACGATCGAGACGCGCGTGGTCGATACATACATACATACATACAATTGATATCAAAGTATATTCTGTGAACACGTATATATTACATAGATATAATATATATATATATACACATTGTAACGTTACGTTAAGATAAACTTAACATGCGTGTCGTACGCGTACGCGTACGAGAGGCATGTTAATGTAGGGACATTTTTTTCTTTTTTGATTTTTCTTTTAAATAGCGTAAGTCAAACCGAATCCGCGTTTTAGCCGGACGGGCCCAAGAGAAGGACGAATAACGTGGTTGAAAATTCCATGTACATCGAGGCGGTCCAATGTGCACTGAATTTTGGGCCTGTTTACTTCAAAAATTTCAAGGCCACTTGCTAGACTTGATTGCGTGAAAAGGCACGTTTTCATGGTACGAAGGGCAGCTACCTGAGCTTTAGCACGAAAGGGCGGGAAACGCGTTCGCGTTTAAACCGGCATCTACCGCGACTAATAAATACTGGAAAAAAAAACGTAATAAGATAACGTGAAGCATCGATGAATCTTAATGAAACAATGAAACATACATATAGTAGCCGCGATGACCGCCGCTTTTGTTAAATGATGATTCCGAGTGCAGAGTAAACGACGCACAATGACTTTGAATATACAATAATAATATTGTCGAAGAAATCGTCAATGCAATCGGCGCAACGCGCACACGTGGACTATTGATAAATGTTAAACGGACAAAAAGAAACCAGATTTGAATTTCGTACGAGAATGATTTTCGGTCGCGACTTTCCGTCGAGTGGCGGTCATCGCGACGAATCTTTTTCTCCGTCATCATAATAATAACACTTACAATGCATCTAGAATCTCGTGTTTAGTAATTAATGAATTAATTGACTCGCGAGATGCCACGGACGAATTAAAATGAGCGTGAGAAAATGCATATGAGAGAGAAGTGAGACGAATCACACGAAGGAATAATAAAATGAAAAAAAAAGCCTCGGCGTGTCGACGTCCTCGACACGGCCCCTGGCCATTGTTATATCGGCGTCGTTACGTGGATTGTTGTCGTTGATATTATTACTGTTAACTTCTATCGTAAGTTCCGCTTAAGGAATCCGGATATTGTGCACGCTCAACGCAAGCGCTTGTACATACGTACGTTCACGTAAATGGCAATGGAACGGCGTCAAAGAGAAATGGGATCATTGAAATTTTCCCGCGCTAACTGTGTATTCCGTTGTCACGTGAGTCAGGCAAGCGCTAGCGTCGCCATTACGGCACGATCGGTAACAATCATTAAAGATTTTAAGGCGGTGACTTGGCGTTCGGGCGTAATACGATAAATTGATGAAAACCAGAGGTTAATAGGATATGGGAGGCATTAATGACCGCAAACTATAATGGAAGACGTGAGTGATTACAGACAGGATAATCGTAATGCTTATCTATTATAATATAGACGGGTTATGATTAATGCCGGAACCGTGACGTCACTAACGCATCACCACAACATGGCGGTCCATAAGACTTTTCAGGCATTTTTGTCGGGCATTTTGCTTGGTCATTGGGATTCTCGTTGTCGGTCGACTCGTCGCGACGCCATGACGTCACAGGTCGTGGCGTACAACGGCTGTAAGGTTAAGAACGATAATTGCATTTTTTTTTTCATGGGAGAACAAGGGAGAAAATGGCTGATCTTCTTTTCGATGGGATTTCTCGAGTTGGTGTCACGTAATTAATTAATATCAGCTCGTTCAGCATGTTTACGTGATGGCATTGTGGGTGTTTTGGGGTTATGGGACACTTCGGGGTGGGTGGGTGGAACGAATAAATTTTCTAGGACGTTAGTGGACCACACAGCAGGAACACAATACATACCTTAACAATAAATAAATAATGTTTTGGGAGATAACGAGAAACGTTGCGTGAGTAAGTTATTGATAAATTAAACAAAAAAACGCAATGGCGGCGATTTTTAAACGCGGATACTTTTATTGTGAGGCTATGTGTTGGTCGATGACAAGAGCACGGATGATTGTTGTGATGATGGGGAGGGAGATGGCGAGGAGTAATGTTTTAATCTAAAAGGTACACACAAAAAAATGATAACTAACAGTAAGGACAGTTAAGTGGAACGATGGAAGTACAGAGGTAAAGAAACAATATGGAAACGATAATATTATAAGCAACAAGAAGTGCTTTTACGAAATACAATATTATTTATACCATCCTGACGATATGTATTACATTATATATGATAAGGAATAAAATATGATAATGATCGTGTATTATGTAAACACAAGGTCTAGATAAGCATATTAATATTATAAATATATATTATATATTATGACTTATTATTACTATTATTATTAATATTATAACGATTAATAGCATTATATTATGACTAGTAAAAGCATTAAATAATAAAGGTTGTCCTATATGTGAATGAAAACATTTATTACGTTACCTACCCTTCCTATTTGTTCTTTTTCAATTTTTAAAATGACGATCCTGTTACATAAGGGGATAGATGTAACTTTTGCATAATCGGTCCAAGTACAGCAAATTTATGTTCAACAACTACAATGTGATGATTATTTATAGGTGACGTAAGAAGCAATGATTTATATAATTGTATCTTTGAGTATAAAATTTTATCATTGCCGATATGTAACTGTTACTTTGTGTTTGCTGGGGTTTTACATAGTTGTAATACTGTGGTTGGTGGGGATACCGGTTTTTCCTTAAAATTCTTAATGAAATCTCAAAGTAGAAGATAGAATGTTCCCTCAACAGTTCACTCTTAAGGTTTATGTATATTAGCTGACTCTTATGGTGATGTGGCTGACGAGCCTATATGAGAGGTGAGGCACTCACGGTAAAGTAACACGCCAGTACCGTAGAGTCCGCATGGCGGTACCTACGCCTCTCCTGCCTCAACAGCTGCCGATGAAATTATTAAAGTTCTCAAGGCTGCTCTCCATGATGATCGATTCTTAAGGTAGACGGCACTGGATCTTGGTGGCGATCGTCTATGTTCCCTGGCATCGCTGATCTGGTTGGTAGGATGTTTGTAGAAAAGTAAGATTTGAGTCCGTCCTTAGCAAGATTTTCCTTGCGTAGTTAGCGAAAATCGTTTACGTAAATTAGGAAAACAATAGGAATTAGGCTAATGCTCGGTAATCGATAGGAAAATAATCCTTGGAGTGCTTTCTGTTCATGAGTAGCTGACAAGGAGCGATAAATGTACTCCCCGATCAAAACGCGAGAACTTGATTATACATAGCTGATGGTGACGTGTTTTGTAACGTCACAACATATATAGGTATACTAAAAAAAAGGAATTTTGCTGCAGCATTTAACTTTAAAATTGGCGCTATTCAAAGATGGAGATCCTGACTCACCTGTAGAACGACAAATGCAGTTTCCAGTTATTTTTAATAGGTTACAATAACTGCAACTATATAACAGCTGCATTGTATATTATTATCATTAAATAGAACTATTGCATTACAAGGAATCTCTAATTATAGATAAAATTAATTATTAACAGCATTAGACCCAGTCTTTTGAAGGTAGAGCGCGGTGCGCGTGGCGATTTCTGCCAGCTATTTCCGGGACTGTACTTGCCGTACGGTGACGTTTGCGATTGCTCCAAGAGTGAGTCAGGAGTCTACTTTAAATAGTGAAAATTAAAGGATCATATGCGTATCGCCATTATAAATTTGGTGGCAACGTGTCCTTAGTGTCTTTAGAGATTAAAGGAGTAATCAGCACGAGTTTTATTTGCGGGTTGCCTGTAGGAGGGACCCGGACGCTCCAGGTATAAACTTTGAGGTTCGGTGCGTATTATCTTGAAAAGAAGACACCATGGGACTAACCATCAGTAGTCTGCTCACTCGCCTCTTTGGCAAAAAGCAAATGAGAATCCTAATGTTGGGACTCGACGCAGCTGGAAAAACTACCATACTGTACAAGTTGAAGTTGGGTGAAATCGTCACTACAATACCTACCATTGGATTCAACGTTGAGACTGTGGAATACAAAAACATCTGCTTCACTGTGTGGGATGTTGGTGGCCAGGACAAAATTCGACCACTCTGGAGGCACTACTTTCAAAATACTCAAGGACTTATCTACGTTGTGGACAGCAATGACAGGGAGAGAATTGCTGAAGCTGAGAGGGAACTTGCGAATATGTTGAAGGAAGATGAATTACGGGATGTGGTACTTCTCGTCTTTGCTAATAAACAGGATTTACCTAATGCTATGTCTGCAGCAGAGCTAACCGATAAGTTAGGTTTGAATTCTTTGAGAGGCATTCATTGGTATATTCAAAGTACCTGTGCGACCCAAGGACATGGCCTCTATGAGGGACTCGATTGGCTGAGCAACGAACTTGCTAAAAAGTGATTACTTTTGAATGTGCATACCAAGATTGTCGATTCATCTGTCAGGCATGGGCGTAGCTGAGGAGGATTTGGATCTTGTAGAATTTTATTAATCTACATGACCATATTAATATCATCATTGCCTTTCATTCAGGCTGTAACCGTAACAATTGAATTTCATGTACAATCAGTTCAAATCATTGTGAATACTTTATACTTTATGTGATACTCTAATTGAGATCATCCATACTCTACCGAAAGTATAAATAAAATTAATGTACTCATCTCTATCGTCTTGAGAACTCATGGATCAAAGATTCAACTACGTCAGATTGTAAAGATTTCTATGCTGTACAAAATCCATGTTATTGCGTACACAACAGCTCACCTGAATGTAACGCGTTATAAGGCTATAATCCAAAATTTAATTAATTATGATTGAATTAATATCATTTTCGCATTTCATCCCTGATTTAACCACATCAATAACTATAAATATTATTAACAAAAAGTAGCTGACGCCAACGATGTATCATTCCACTTATCATTCATATTTCTTTGAGAAATAAAAAGCAGGAGCTATAATGTATCGATGTATGCTGTAACAATTTTATTTTTTGAATGATACATCTCTGCAATGTTTCCTGCTATTCTGAATAATATCCTATATCGAATATATCTATTGGATAAAATATTTGTACCACTTTTAAAAAATCTATATCGATACGCAGGTGCTTGCGTGATTTTTCTCCACGTCCATGCCGTCTTGTCAAGAACGACACATGGTGTAAAACTCGACCTTCATACACGCAGACTGTTTGTACTATCGTGTTGGTTAAAACGATGAAATGTAAGATTAGTTTAATATTAATACATAAGGTTTGAAAAGGAATATTTGAGAAATTTTAATTGAGTTCGCACGGTTTCCGTTCAGGATCCACGTATTCATTTATAATGAAGATAATGGTTAGTATTTTAAGAATGCTAGCTTTTAAGCCAATGAGAAAAATAAATAAAATATATTGTACCAACTGATTAGATCAATTATTCTTATTACAATTTGTTCTAAACATCCTATCTAAACACTTAAACTATAACAAGACCTTCATTGGCCACTTTAATCGTTATATACTTCTTAATATTCAAAAGTATTGACTTATAGTTTTACTCCAAGAGGAGTTATCTTCAACGTGTACACGTCGCTAATTGATATAATTTGTTAAAACCGTGCTAAATTAACGTGACACAATTAGATCCTTACGTATAACTTTATTATTGTACAAAACAGCACTTTCGTGGTACAACACGAGTTTCCCTAAGATGTATCAAACGATTTCTGTTAACATTTGGTGTTATCTGTTTGCGTTGTTCAATATTACAGAGCTCTTCTACATCCATAAACGTCCACAGAATAATTACACGAGAAATCTTAATTACATTTCTAGATACTTATGTACATTACGCCACGGCGTTTACGTATTTCACGTGAATTACAAAGTATTCGCGTTAAGCATCGATACTCGTGAACGCATATCCACTTGGTTCGTGAATTGTCATGCACTTAATTTCTCAGCGGTATCGGAACACGTGTGTATTAATAAAAAAAGAAAGGAAGAAGAGTAAACATATATATCTTAAAGATTACGTGCGTCATGATCTGCCGGATCATTAACCAATGTATATAGTTTCCATTATTTTTTTAAATTGTGAAACTTAAAGATACACCCTGTATATCTCCATTTATATTTGGGCAGTAACTTTTTCTATGAAATCGCATTTAAAAAATTTGTTTCTTTTTCACGGTATTATCACTATCTGATAAGCATTTAGCGATCCTAATTCACGTAATCTATGCGAAGTTTTTCGATAGTTAACAGCTTGATAACGTTAGAGAGTTTAAATGTTATCGCTAATGCGATTGATCGGGAGGGTAAGAAAAGTTTAGTTAATTTTTCGTGGTTTTTAGGAAAAATTATAGTCTCCCAAAACCGCGAGAAAAATGGCATTAAATTGTTGGTATCGTTAAGCCATTGTTACACGCTGCCACAATTTTAGTCACGTTTCATTATAAAACTCTATTACCCTGGTATCACTGTCATCTCGTAGACTCATTAATGTAGCTGGCGCGTAACATCAGCTTAATGATAATCATTGTTTCCATCTACCTATAATAGTTATTTCTCGAGGGTTTATTGGCTGCGTTCACTTTCTCACCCAGGCATTATTCTGTACCGGTGCAGCTTTACCTAAGACAGGAAAATGATTTTCCAGGGTGTGACTGGAGAGATGAGCTCTGAGATCTGAACCATTTTTTAGTACTTGACCACAGGTCGCGCACATTTCTAAACCTTTAACCTTACCCGCAGCTTCCTTTTTATGGACTCTAAAGAGTTCCTGCTGCTTATCAATGTCTGGTAGAAGCACAAGTAATTCTGAAAATACGCTGCCAAAAGCTGATAAACCCATAGCGTCTCGACAGTGGTTATAATAATCTTCTGCATTGCAGGTACCTTGTCGAAATAATCCACTCAGGTACCGGAACTCGTCTATCTGTTCTTGTTGACCCAGGACTTCCGTTACTTTAGCCACGAGATTTTTGTTCCGTTTGGAGAAGTCAGGTGGCGGTACGTAACTGTAGACATTTTCCTGTTTGTCGTTGTTTGGCAGAATAGAATAACTTTCCCCGGAACTGTTAGTAAATGTTAAACCATTATTGCTCTGCGGTCGTTGCACGCTATTGAGCTTGACGTAGAAGCCGGGTGGAGGTGGTGGCGCCGATGTGAATCCTGGCGGTGGATTCGTGAACCCTGGTGGTCTATTTGTATTTGTTCCTAACGCTGGAAAGTCCTCGGGTTGGTTAATATTATTAATTGTTGAGTTTAAACTGTCTATTTTCAATTCCGAGCGTTTCCTTTGGACACCGTTAGAACTGGTACTGGTAGAACCAGAAGTAGCACTTGAAGAATTCGTAGCGGATGACGTAGTCTCTTCGTTTGTATTATTCTTGTTCTTTTTCTTGTCCTTTTTTGCTTGCTCCTCGTCCTTCTTGGTTGATTCTATGTTTTTGCCAGATGTCACAGAATTTTCTTGGCTATCCGTTGAGGTCGAAGTGGTATTTCCGGTTTTATTATTTGTATTATCATTTTTCGATGACGTCTTCGTCTTTTTCGAGGTATCGTTGGTCTTCTTGTACGGTTCCTTCTCTGTTGGTTTACTGTTTGAATTTGTTTTTGAACCACTGGACTCGTTACCGCTAGAACTATTCCCGTTAGAATTTTGTTTAGCTTTTTTCTTCTTTGCTTTCCCTTTCATCATATCATTTGTGGTTTTTGCTTCCGAGTTATCAGGACACTGTAGCTGCGCCCAGGTAGGTGTAGCAGGCACGACGGATGTGGTGGACTCTTTTTTCGACTTCGACGGCTTCAATAAACTAGGGAAATCCTCTCCTGATTGAATAGGTGGAGGTGAAGGAGCCAAGGGCGGTGAAGCGACTTTCTTCGATTTTGCCGTAGGATTTTGGGCTGGTTTTAAACAGGTTACTTTAGTCCATTGTGCAGTATTTGTACTCGTAGATGGTTCAGCGTGTCCTAATGCAGGAAAGTCCGAATCCATAGACAAGGTAGATGGTCGAATTCGAATATTAGGTCCAGATACTCTCGTTGTGACAGTGCCATTAGGTTTGTGATTAACGCGGATGGACAAGTTGGACGATGCACCCTGTTGACGTGTCATCCTACTGGGACCAGGTTTATTGGAACTAGACACGCTAAGATTAACGGTTTTTGAAATAGTACCAGTACTCGTAGATTCCGGCCCCAAGGCTGGAAAGTTTTCATCAGTTACAGCTAATGGTTGAGGCCTGAGGGTGCTTCGGATCGTCACATTTCCTCGACTCTTCTGTTGAGTGACATTCGGTATGGTGGCACTTGCGTTACCCAGCGTTGGAAACTCCTGGGTACTTTGAACGTCTACAGATGGTTGACGAACGAAAGTCGGCTCTTGTTCAGCGAGGAAATATCCTAAACCTCCTACAGCGCCGGCTTCCTGCTGATAATCCCTCGAATTGTAGTCTCTGCCGGTGTTGTAATCTCTACCGCTATTGTAGTCCCTGCCGCTGTTGTAATCTCTAGGACTCCTGGCACTGTGCGATCCTGGTGGTCTTCTGTGATTTCGATTATCACCACGCGGGGCCAAGGTGAACTCCAACTCCAACGTCCTAGCCTGCTTTGCTGCTGCTTTGCCCAACTGTTTACCATGAGTGCTGGCCTTGTGAGCTTTGAGATCGATATCCGTCCTAAAGACGCTAGTGAACTCTTCCGTCGCACATGAACCTTCCTCGCAGAGGAAGTGCTCCAGCCTGAAATGGTCCCGCAGATAGTCGTACGAACTATAGTACTGATGGAGTCCGTCTGCGTCGCAGAAATGGCAGTACAGATGGTCCTTGCGCAAGTGACGAAAAAGTTCATCATTGTCCATGTATCGTTGGTCACAGAATTCGCAGAGGGGATGACCTTTGTGACTCTTATCATCCAGGTCTCCTTTCCTACGATGTTGAGCAAGGTCTGACCTGGTGTAGCAGCGCCTTTCATGGGAGAAAATCTATAGAAAAAAAATAAAATGTACCAAATATAATAATGAACGATATTATTTCAGCTAGTCATTTCTGAGATACTCATTATATTATACCTTTAGATTTTCTACGCAAAGGTCGCAGTAATGTAGCTCGTGCGTTCTTCTCATGTGATCCTTTAGACTGTTGAAATTGCTGAAAAGCTGCATTTCCTTGCACATGGTGCATGTGTGCGCTAACAACATAACAAACTTTTCTTGAAGATCTTCACTATCGAAATATATATTGTACCGGGCATCCAACAAGTTTCCCTTTCTCAGGTGTCGAAAGGGTTTGATGTTACGCGTAAAGACAACTTTTGGCAAGTCTTGACGACATATTGGGCATTCGTTTTGTCGGCATAATACCCTCATGCGTGTACTGCACTCATAACAGACTGGATGATCACATTTGCCAATACTGAATATGTCAACATTTTTATAGCAAACAACACAAGTGTTGTTCGTACCAACACCATCATTGGTTCCAGACATATTCTCTCAGTATTTGAAAATAATGACTACTTCACTGGCTTTGGTTGTATATCAAATAGCTATCGATATTTTCTTCTCTTGAATCTTAGTATTTGAAATTTGCATTCGCATACAACTCTTATAAATTGCAAGAGAATCTTCAACGCGATAGTCTGTTCAATAAAATTTGATGTCTACTTTCCGTGATATTCACTCTGAAAAATAATATAATTATTAGTAAAAAAAGAAACTTCAAAGCTAAAAGTAGTACTGTATATAAAAGTTAATTATAAAAACTAATTAACAATTCAAAAAGATAAATGATAAGCATAAAATTAAGGTTATGTTATGTTATATTCTACAGAAATAGATAATTTAATACAAAATGTATTAAATGTCATCGAAACACCATAGGAAGCATCAATACAACATAAATATTTAAACAAAATATATAATAGAAGGAAATATTATATTATTCGAAAAAAGGATATCACACTTTTATAGAAATTTATTATTAAAATATTACAATAAAACAGACTAATCTTATGACGGAGTTAATGATCCAATAAACTGCGGAAAATACTGTCAAAAATTTGAAAAGTTGTCCTCAACAGTACATAGGAAAAGGGTTGTGGGATAACATTTTTAAAGCGGAATAACATTTTTTAAGGATGCCTCAGATATTTTACAAGCACTAGCCAAAAATAGATGCAGAACTTACAAAATTGGCAACAAACAGATGGTAAAGTTTATACGGTGCTGTTCAGAAAATAAGGTTATCGCAATGGCTCACTCGACTGGAAGTTACCAGCACTTACCGAGTCACTGTTATACGAATTGAAACTCGTATGGACACCCGAAATTGTGCAAATTTCGAAAATCGCGCGTGGAAATTGTGCTTAACTTTTTTCCAAGGATGGACAGCAACGTCCAAGCAACCTCTCGCGTAAAAAATAGAGTTAGAATTCACCTTACAAAACCGGAAATGTGTGTAACATATGTCTCATGTGGACAAACATGGTACCAACGATATCACGCTTACCACAATTCAAATTTATATTCCCTAAATCATTGATATATCTCTTTCTGTTTAATCGTGATTTAATTACATATTGATATGACAATGGTTTACGGTTTTGTCAACTTCGTTCTTATCAAATTTTATTATTCAATTGTAACTGTTTAGTAATAGTACTTTACGATACTAGTGCGAAAATTTTTTTTCTGACGAGTGTGAGTTTGCAGCACGAGCCGAAGGCGAGT
>JARQST010000478.1:1383651-1396456 GCA_030142225.1 Pachycephus smyrnensis | reverse complement strand
TGGTCCAGACCTGTTCACATAATTCTTGTCGTTTATCAAAGTCTGTAATCTCGTCTCTCAGTGCTCTGTATCCGCGACTAAAGCATGTCGAAGGTCGGAATCCCCCTTCGCGGCTCTCTCGCCCTTGCGTCACGGCAGTCCGCTGTTACTTCGGTATCTGTTAGACGGACCCATGCTGTACGTGGGGGTTGGGCTTCGATTGCGTGTATTTCGCACCCTAGACTGCTTAATCCGGTCCTTTGCATTTGTCTTTTGTTCACTGTAATGTTTGTAACAATCATTCACTATCTGTATCATCATCATCTTTTCCTTGAGGTTTTTCGTCTCGGGCCTTCAGCCCATTTCATCTCATCTCTCCCTATACTCTTTACCCTTTACCTCCACTTCCAAAAAGGCGTAACACCGCGAACCGATCTATTTAAATAACTGCATCGCAGTCATCCTCTATCGCGCGCGAAAATAGAGTTGTTGACCTAGTCATAATAAGACAATAATTGGTTCATATCCGAAAATACACGCAGTGCAAAAATAATGTTGTAAGTCGAATCGTCGAGTGGCCTTTGGCGCCAATGGACCTTGAGTGCAGAAGAACGGACTGGTCCCGTAAACAATAAACAAGGAAAATTGAGAAGAAAACTAGGACCAGACGCAGTATGTCGAAGACGAGGTTTCTTCGGTAAGTGATCTTTTTTCTCTTTTTTTTTTACACCCGGTATAGACATTGCGTAAGCGACCATCACACATAAGAAAGCATCGTGGAAAATGTTAAATTATCAGGGGTACCCATAAGTAACGTCGTTTTTAAAACTGTTCAATAATTTGAAGAAAGAAAACGTCATTACATATTCGTACCTCTGTGGTCTCAACTAAAAACAACACTGAGCTGCATACAAAATGCATTGAACGTAGGTGCGGCTTTGATTTTTATTTATTTATAGTCCGCGCGCGTTCACTAAAAAGTATTGAGGTTACAAATCATATATATCTTTCGTAGATATTTTACTATATACATATATAAAAGGTATAAATTATTATAGCAAAGGATAAAAAAGCCATACTTCAGTAGGTACTGAAAAATTTCGACAATTCTCCATCTGTTGAAACTTTAGGGTTACATTTTTTTTTTACCTTACTCTAACCAACGCCAATGAAGCATACTGTATACGTGCACATGTGGTATACCGTGTGTATACATATATAAAGAGAAAAGGGAGCAGCAGTAAAGCGCAGAGGCGCATAAAAATCCAAGAGAAACTTTTTCAAGGGTCGCAAGTGGAAAATCATAATTCAGTAGGTACGTAAGTCTGGTTGGTGTTATACCGTATCTACTGTATACACACCACGTACGTAAACTCGGCGCAGCATGTGGTTTTGTCATCAGCAGTGAAATTTATACGTCTCCTCGCTACGTCTCATTAAGCTCGTGTCTCGCGCGGTACGTATGAAAAATTTCCACCGGTTTTACCACCTGCGAAGCTTTCTCGTTTGTCGTCGCAACAGTGCAGAATATCGCTCGAGTAACTTTGAGAAGAATTCTTCCATTTTGTTTGTCGGCGTATGATAAAATAATTCGTTTCGATTAAATGATTTTTTGGAATTAGGACGAAACTGATTTTTTTTTCTTACGTTTTGAAAATTATTACGCAATCACGGTAGAGCTATATTTTGCTTCTGCGAGGAGTCCTGCAGGATTTGACGAAATTTCCAAATTCCACGATTGCACCCAGGTGCACCTGGAATTTTACTGGGGCAATTTGTCGACTGCCTTCCACTTGGCACCTGAACGACCCGACTGCAGTTCTCGAGGATTGCCGAATCACTGCAGAAAATCTTGTCTTCTTCTATCTCTCTTATCTTCCTTGTCGTTTTATCTCTTTCTATGGATTCTCTCGCTTTTTCGTTCCAGACCAGCTTCCACGACGTCGACCCGAATCGTATATATAGACTGACTATTTTTCGAGGGGATCAACACCCACGTACATACTTATCAGCGATGCTGCAAGTATCGAAGAAATCCGTAATCGATCGCCGCTCGGTGAGTATCGAATTTGTTTGCTATCGGCATACTTAGTATCTTTGGATAAAAATATTATCATTTACAAAAACAATGTGTTAGCTTTTATAAAATTTGGAACAGGAGCGTACAGTAATGAGAAACAACGACTAGAAAATTTTCTAACTGCGAGAAAGTCAGGAGGGAAGGGGATAAAATTCGCAAAAATTTTCTGCACTCACTGTACTTTTTTTAATCGTAGCGAATCTAACGAAACTTACTGAAATAAAAATCAAGTGCAATAATATCCGTCAGCTTAGAAGGTCATTGCGTCATGTGAATCTCACGGAAGCTTTCGCCTGTTCAGGATGTAGATACGAACGAAGTTGCATTCGGTTCCATTTAATTTCACAGCTTCCATCGGGTATGAAGATCTGGAACGGAGGAAAGCTACGGAATTATAATACCAAGCCCTAGGGAGTTAGGTACTTCCCGTTCCTTTCTTCTTCCGGTCTCTTAATCCTAAAGCAAATACGATTTGCGAAATGAGAAATGCCAGAGCCGTTACGTCTATAGACGGTTATGACGGCATTTTCCCAGGCTTTATTTATCCGTCGCGCGATAACCCTACTGTAACGCAAGGTAATGAAATTCAGCGACATATTGCTACCAATGCCAAACTATACGATAAATGATTTTCATGTTGATTCATTTGATTTTTATTTTATTTCCTGTCAGAGATAATCAGCTATCTCAATTAAAATCAGACGGGAAACTCGAATATTCGCTGCTATTAATTTTATCGCTAATGCAGAACTACATAGAAACTAATGATGTCCCAGTGTCCATATGGATTTGACGTTGTCAGAGGATTATCTCTGACAAGTAATCGAAATTGTACAGTAGCTGATAACGATAGTAGGTTAACGGATGTAGAAGTCCCTATGTCAGAGCAATGACGTACACAGGAAGTAAATATAGATCTGTTATTCCTAGAGACACTTTTCCATATACAGGTATATAGGAATGCATTGGCAGATATTTGCATGGACGAGGATATTCTGATATCTGAATTTTTCTTTTTACTTTCTTAACAATGGAAATTTAAAACGTCGCGGAAAGAATTGACATAAGAACAAAACGATTGGTTTTTCTCGTCACCGTAAAATACATATGTGGTATTTCTGCATATACGTGGGTATGATGCAAATGGATGAAATATCCAGCATCCAGGAGTTACATCCAAATAGGGAACTATGTAGTTTGACGTTTCGCCATTTTTGTGCCGTTGCTTTTCAATATTAGAAGGGTTCTCTTTGCACCCTATGGAAAAAGCTGGTGTCATTTGAATTCAGTCTTAGCTGTATATATATATATATACACACTGGGTGCGTATATTGGCTTGTGCGAATCGCACGATCATTCCGCCTTTTGCATTCTCCTCCGCAAGTTGAATCCGCCTCAATCTTATTCCGTATCCGCCCTAAGGATCGACCGTCGCTTGGGAATATTCTTGCTCGTATCTTTAGCTTCGTCCTGGAATGCTTCTGGAAGGAGAGCGATAGTGGGAGATGGAAAGAGAGCGGGAGAGAGGATTCCTCCAGGAGATGAGGTCTGTACGGAGTCTTTAGTTGAATGCAGTGCTGGATAGACGTAAGTCGATGAAATCCTGCTAAGGGTTGATAATGCTTTGGAGGGATAGAAGTCTTGGATTTAAGGATATTAAATTTTTTTATTTATTTGTCATTTTTGTTGTTGTTTTTGTCGTATTTATCATTTTTTTTAGGTTCTGTTTTTGTAGTGTTTTTTCTGCACTTGTCGAAATCACGGGAATCTTCTTGTTTGCTCTTCTAGATATATAGCAGGCGCGTCGCTCGTATATTTCAAGGACGAAAGTAACCGAGAACCGATGGCCAATGCATTTATGGCAGGAGGGTATCAATATTTCATCTTGGTTGGGTTTTTCGAGGAGAGAGAGAATCCCACAGTTACACCCTGGTAACACCCCGGAAACTTTCGTAGCGCCCACCATCTTGGCCCCATACCCTTTATTCCTTTCCTTGGCTATGAATAAATCAGGAAGATTACTAAGGGCTGTATCACATGTCGGTGAAGGATCGTGAGAATCATCGGGTGATGTTTGATGTTTTAATAAAAAAAAAAGTCTGTCTCTCTCTCTCTCGTTCTCGCTCTCTTTCTCTCTCTTTCTTCCTCTCGTTTGATTATTCCAGCTATTTCTTAAGGGCAAGAAATTTTCCGTAAAAACTCTTAGTGCTCGTTTGCGAGCATTAAAACGTTCCAGATGCCCAGGACACGTGAAACTCGCTATCACGTGAAAATGGCAGCTTCCACGTCGGCACGATAATAACGACGCCGGAAACTTTGGCATTAATGAAAGGGAGGCGCCAAGAAATTGGATAACGTCCGTGGGCTCTTTCGAGAATGCTTTAACGATAAATTCACTTAGCTCTCTGTACCAAAGTCTTAAGGAAATTTCGTAAATCTACCCCGGCTGTTTTTCCTATCCGTCGGGACGGATTAAAAACTTTGATTTCAGCCAGTTCGAAAATGATATTTCAAAAGAAAGAAGAAAAGAAAACAAGAGAAAAAGAAAAACATAACCCTGTTTATCTTTCATCTTTTTCGTAAGACCCTGTGTATGAAATATTCCCGGAAATTCAAACACAGAATTTTGTTACGCATTCGCAATGGCTTTTCCGGATTTGTCGAATCGAAAGAGAACGGGAGAAGGCAAAAGGATGGCGGACGGAAGAAAGAAGAAGAAAAAGATTATGGAAAGCATCCATAGTATTCGATGCTTCACGGAGAGAAACTCGTTTCCCAAAGTCGAGATCGAAACGCGCCTGGTAACAGCGGATGACTTGCCGATTTATCGTCTCGTCGGCTGTATCTTTCGCAGAATGATGGATGCTCGCGCGATGGCTCGCACAAATTTGTTTTCTTAAGCGATTCCAACCCCGCGAGAGTATCAGACTCATAATGTTTTTAGGGCATAGCTTTTTTTTTTTCGAGGCTCTGGAAATTCGGCATCCACCCCGCCATATAGCCCAAAGCTAGCACTACTATATATATACACCGTAAGATGATCTTCGTTGCTCCTTTCGAGCGTGTTTTATATCCACTGCCTTACTCAATCTCTTACGTGACATACATGGTGGACATACGTGAGCACGTGAGACGGTAAAATAAGGTGAACTACCCCCAAAGGGAGAGTCGCGAACTCCGACACTCCCGGTGGCTGTACCATACCATATATTTTCAAGAAAACTTGGAAGCCATTGTTTTTTTTCTTTGTTTTTTTTTCTCCTGTAGTTTTCTTATACTTTTTTTTCCGTGTTCCTCTCTTTCCCTCTTCTTCGTGAAATCGATGATCTTAAAGGGTGGAGAGTGGCAGATCGTTCGGACGACCTCACGTGCTGGTGCTTCGGGGTCGAATCTCGAGAGGGGTAGTTTGTGTCGGCGGTGCTGATCCAAAGAGATTATTGGCAAGTTGCCAGGACCTCTTCAATATGGCGCCTATGTCCTTTTTCGCGTTTCTTTATAGTCGTTCGACTACTTCTTTTCGCTACTTTTATGTATTTATACCTGGATACGTGATAGGTGTGATTTTTATTGTACGTATCCAGGTGGAAAAGTTTTATATGGATTATATATTATTCATATATGGCCCATATACGGAGCTAAGCAGAAATACAACTTCTACCAAGATTACTTGGCTTGGTTCACGGTTTGCGGTTCTTCCGCAAAACTTATCGGCCAGATGAGATTAAGATCAAAAAATGCAATTCCTCGTAAAACGGTTGAACCGAATAAATACCAATCCTGATCAATTTCATTTCATCATTCTTTTCCTAAATTGCCATTTTGCAAAACTGGTCATTCTAATTGGTACTACTCTACGGTACTGACTTGGTACCCCGATGATTTTGCGATTTCAACTCATCCGGAGTAGATTTGTCTATTTTTACTAACTAACTTACGTAACTACTTTACCTAAATTGCAATTACGATAATAACATGAAATCTCCTTTTTAGTCTTTTATCCTTAAGTCTCTCCTCGTTTTCTCGGAATAACGTTGGATCACAGTAAAGACTCATGGTATTAAGGTATTTTTGTTTTTAACTGTTTTAAGTTTATAATCTTAAATTAGGTGGAAGTTCTGTTTAGGCCTTCAGTTCAATTACGTTGTAAAACGGCATAAATTTCGCCTAACCTCCGGCAAACGAGAGTTTGGTGAGTGGATCCGACCCGAGGGACTTTCGTATATACGAGTAGGGGGTGGGAGGGAGGAGGGGGTGGTGGATTTTGTGATATCGAGAAACGGGGAAGCAGGATGCGCCATCGAGCTTGAAGAAAGAGGGTAGAATTAAAGTGAATTTAATTTCTGACAAATAACCTCGCGCCAAAGTCCCCGGAAGTTTTTGACCTTTTTTTCCAAAGCCGTCATCCGGCAGGAGATTGGCCAATGATAAACGAGCTTTGCACGGGATTCGAACTACTTCCTGCACTGTGGGTAGATATATGAGTAATATATACGTATACTATACCTATATCTAGATATAGGTCTATGTCGATAGGTATTAAGTGTCAGTATGACGGGTATTCGACTTAATTATAATTAAGTCTACGGCTACCTAATTCCTAGTAAACTTCAATGTGACATTTCTATGGTTTTCCTTACTATCCTTGAAGTTTTCAGCGAATTAATAGTTACGCCTCTAGAAAAAATTTGATGAAGAAAAATCATTGATGCGAAGAGACTGTCAAACCGAAGTTTTGGTTGGTAGCGTGGATACGGAAATATATAAATATCTTTTTGTCCTTTAAGTATCCAAAAAAATGTTTAATTAGGCAAAAATTTCAGGCAACAATACCGTCTGATTACAGAGTTCGCAAGAAACTTTAAACCCGGGTAGGAGTTTTCGTTGATAAGCACAATAATCATCCCTAATGCGCCACCTGTTTTGGCCAGCGTTAAATTCCGTGCTGCGAGAGGGCAATAATTAATGATCAGTGTTAATCCACAGTGAGGATAAAAATAATTCACCCTTCGTAACGGGACTCGCGCCTGGAATCCATAGGAAACTCTCTAGGAAAAAGTGCGTTTTACTTTATTCCAAAAAAAAAATAATGACCCATACGGGACCAATAGGAATCCATTTCTCATTCTCACGTCCCATCCTGGAATCAGGTACGGGGATCTTTTTTCCCTTTTTTTTTTCCACCCTCCTATCCCTAAGGGTCGGTGCACTAAAGTTTGAAGAGGTCTGTACGATAAAATATATTTGTCAATTCGAATCCGTGGTGTCACCAGGAACTTCCTGTCCTAGCAAATCATCTTTTGCGATCTACCTGACGACACTTCGCTTCGGCTGCACCTTTGCGGATTCACCGTGCGAGGTTTCACGATAAGACGAGGGTTGCGCGCGCGCAAGGGTGGTCCAGATCTTCTTTAGGGTGTAGGGATACCGTAGTTTGATGCTCGGTGGCGCCGTGCTGCGGGTAAACTTGGTGAACTCGGGAAGTAGGCGAGCACAGTGGCACGGGTCAGTCGTGGGTGCAGTGCGTGCGAGAGCAGCGGTTACCGAGAGCTGCGCGAATTTGGAGAGACCGGCGTGGATTGGAGTGCGGGGGGTTAGGTCAGTGTCACATTCTGATGGATAATAAAAATATAGTAAAAGGGAAAAAAAAAAGGAAATTAAATGAAAATTACATCGTAACTTTACTGTCGCACTTAAGGATTTAACGTAATATATACTGCCCATGCATTACCTGTACGCTTCGTAATTCTACGGGGCTACTGGCACTTTTCAGCAGATCACACCCTTTGAGAGAGTCGGCGATAAACGGGAGTGGGCGAGAGGGGGAGGTCAAGTAAGGGAGGGCTTTTACAGAGTATTAAAAGAAAACGAGAGGAGGGAGTGAAAAATTAATTTTTAACTGTTTTCATTTAGGAATGGATATTTTTTTTTATTGGATTACATTAATTTCATGAGCTGTCGATGAATTATATTCAATTTTAGGATGCGTTTGATGTTATTATATTTGGGGGCGTTGAATTATATTCTTATTATTTAAATTAATTTTTATATATTTTGCCGTCGTTAGTATGCATATTGACTGTGATAGGCGTTAGAAATACGATCACGAAGTATCCCTTGTACAAATTATGGGAAATTGAATCCCATTCGGGATAAGCATGGAATTCAGGGTGTAACGGGTTTTACTCCCGATTGGATTGGTTCTTCTAACGAGCAGGATGAACGTCACTGATAACGTAACGTTACCTATACTATGTTTACACTTTAGCAAGTCCAGGATTAATTGTCTTTCTCTCTGTCTCTTTCTCTCTCTCTGTTCCCTGTTTACCGAATCATCCCCTTTCATCGTTCTCCGATCGCATCCCCACAGGACAACGTAAAATCCACCCAATAGAAGTTCATCCACTAACTTTAGATGCTGCAGCTTTACACACTGAAGAAATTCCCATCTCTCCATAAGGAACCGCGTTCGGAATATCCCTTGGGATATTTCTTATCCGTTTAACATTTACGTTGGCTTCTCACGTTTATATCATGTTTCCCACCATTTCTTTTTTTGCGAAGAAGTTATACAGAATTTTTCGAAGAAACGAGAGCGAGAGAGAAAACAGACAAGACAAATATTTTCATTCCCTACGATTATTCAGTGCTCGTACCTTACGTATGTTGATATAGTAGGATTTTATGTAATTCTCGGAAACGTAACGCGACGTAATAATTTTTTTTGGAGAAATTTCAAAAATTTATCTTATCAACTTTGTGCATTATTGTTTGTTTTTTTTGCTGCAGAATCGGTTCGTGGATCGTGTGATCGTTGATCAGAAGGTGATATCTGCTGTCGAAGGGGTTGAAGGAGGGTCGGCACAGTGGAGTAGTGCGCGGTTCGCCACGGGGTGCACGATGCCCCCCATAATAGGGGAGACTTTGCGCGTATGGTTTCTCTCGGCTTTGGTAGTGCACGGAGCTGTAGCGGGAAATCCGGACGCGAAACGCCTCTACGACGACCTCCTCTCCAACTACAATAAGCTGGTGCGTCCTGTGGTGAACACCTCGGATGTGCTTCGCGTGTGCATCAAGCTTAAGCTTTCGCAGCTCATCGATGTGGTGAGTCTTGACTTTTTTTTTCTTTCAATATCACGTTATTACATTGACGGTGTTTTTCTACTGTTCAAATGATTTTTTCGTGATACCACCCTGACGCGAATAATGATAACGCGTAATTGATCTCTAACGATAAATATTCATGAAAGAATCCATTTTATGAAATTTCCGTCCTGTTTTTCTTTTAACATTTCTTATGAGAAAACCGGGGATAATCAATGTTTATAATCTTGGAATTTTAAATCGGATGAGCCTTCACTGCTCTGCGACGAAGCAATTACGATTTAAATGGATTACGTGATCAAAGGGACTTTATCTTTATAAAATTCTTTTTTTGAGGGGTCGGAGGAGGGGGAAGCACTGTTCTTATTGCCGGGAATAAATTTTCTCGTATATATCTCTATACCCTATGGTAGTATTATTGTGTTTCGCGTGTACTGATTCCATTTATGGTTTCTTTCTTGAGAATAACATCCCTTCTCTTTGATTCTCATAGCTCTTACTTTATACAGCTCGACCATCCTTTTATTATTTTTTTATCATTATCCTTCTTGCCGTGTATCATAAAATTCGAGAGAATCGCTTTACGGGGACTGTACGGATATTATTGCCGGTACAGGCTTATCAAATTTCGAGCCTTAAAATCTTTTCTACGTTAAAGTTCCAATTCAATTTCTTGGACTTGGGTTAACTTAATTACAGGCTTTGGTAGCTTTAGGTAATTTGGGCATTTACTAATTGAGGCGTGAAAACGATGCACGGGTCTGTATTAATCAATTCCGTTATCTCGAGGATAGAATTTTGTGTAACTAACTGAAGATCGAGATGGCTGTATAGCTTTTTGAAGAACTGCCTTATCGATATGCGCAATTGGCAGAATCGAAGGCGAGGTTTGATAAGGATCTAATAATAAAGAAAAACACGAGCTAAAGGCACGAGATTCGTTTTATCCGTAACGACGCGAAATTTCACGAGTATTTTTCGTCGTGGAAAATTGTATGACAGATTCGTACAGTCCTGACAGCAATGGCCGCTCAGAGGACGCTGTCAGTGATATGGCAGAACGAGAACTAGTTAGCATTATACGATGACGAAAGAGCAGTATATGGTATCAGTTTGAGGGCGAAAGAACAGCTAGAGAGAAAGAGAGAAAAATAAAAAAAAGAAGAGGAAAAAATACGTACGCAATTGCGTTTGCATCGTCTGTTCGCAATCCTATTAATCTGATTTTCCCTCTTCGTTACTCGTTCGTTACGCGCCAGAGCCGTGCTTCGATAATATTGGGGGAAAAAAGGTCGAAAAAGAAGTAAAGGGCGAAAGAACATGTAGGAGGAGACACGAAAGTATAGGGGATCAAAATATATGTAAAGAAAGACAGAAAAAAGAAGGTATAAAAGCGAAACACCTAATCCTCTAGAAGCCGCGTAAATTGGCAGGTTCATTTCAACTGTTACACCCGGTGTCTTCTTCTTCGACGTGAGATAACAACTCGAGCGTCGAAGGAAACGTCGAGCTCACGAAATTATCTGTTAGAGGCGTCCGGCTATAGCCGTACGCATGCTGCGCGCGCATACGTCCCATGATCCTTTGCGAGGAAATGGAAAAACAGCGGCAACCCCAAAAAAAAGAAGCGGAAACGCATAGTAGTACTGGGACTCTGAAGGATTAATGCTTCGCTATACGAATAATGCTCGGTTCACAGTCGCCAGCTTTGAGTCTCTGGTGTTTTTTTCTTCTTCTCTCTTTCGTATAGTTTCCTTCGAGTTCGTACTGGAACGATAAAGCGTGCCTTACGATCTCTCGCAAATCAATTGCAATATAACGCACGTTGTACGCTACGTGTGGATCCTCTATGCATTATAAAACGTATTCTTTGAACCTTACCGACTAGTAACGTCCTGGTTTTATCGTCCTCGTAAAGGCTCGTTCACACGTCGTTAAGTCCCTTCGGTGTCACGTCGCGATCGAATCCAGTCGACTGTGAAACCTTGTCGATTTAATGCAACACAGAACAGAATACGAGACGCGTTGATGCATAAGTAACGAAAAAAAAATGGAGATGCGTTATCGTGAATAATTTCTTTTTTGACACTGTTTGGTAATTAGATACGTATAGCGAATAATCAAGGGTGTGTATCATTGTCGGGGGCTGAAATGAAAGCGTGTTGCCACGCCGACGCTCGGGGGGTCGTCAGCCGCGACGTTGCTGATATTTCGAACAAGGTGGAGAAGACGATCGGAATGGGTGACAGGCAAGGAGGGAAGCGCGGTACAGAGGGAGTGGAAGGGTGTCAAGGGGTGGCGGTAGTGGCATTGATCGAATCGAATGGCAGGGGTGGAATAAAATTATCGGATTTCAGAGTGAAGTGTTTAGTGAAACCGCGGGAACTTATGTCAGCTGTTCGGATGAATTTGCTCGTTTTATCAGGTCAGCGCCGTATACGCGTATATACGTTCGGCATTGACAACATAGTGTAGTAATTAACGAAATTTTTAAAAAATTAAATTAATCACAACGATGCCCTTAGCAGTCTAATATAAATATCGTCAAAAATGACAAAAACACGAAATCAAGTGATACAAGATTGTTGACGTAGGATCGTTCGAATGATCCATTATCATTCAAAATGGCGTTTACACCCAGAATCGACAGTTTTGACGATTCGCCATTAGTCCCCTACGTTTTATGGGACACAGTGAATACGTTTCTCGTAATTTTATGAAAACACAGCTTAAAGCTTTGTTTCACGCCACGATCCACCACGGCGTTCCACATAGAAATTCACGTAATTACGTAATCAAACCGTCTCGTATGATTTTCATGAAAGTTTGACGCTCTTACCCCGCTCCTCCTCCCTCGCCCCACCCCAACACCATTTCACGACGTCGAAGACACCTCGTCTCCTGACACCTCTTAGAAATCAGCCCTTTAACCTCGTCCCTCCTCAGGCCACCAAATTTCAATTCCCACAACACGACCAACTTCAAGTTCCGTTGCGTCACACGCTGTTTCTACGTACAGAGAGACGAGTACGCACGTGTGACTCGTAGAACTTGCAGGATATTTGAATATGGCGACGGTGTTGGTGTATACATTATGCAAAGTAGTCCCTGATTGTCCCATAGCACCGGCGGTATTGCACAACGTTATCCCCTGACCATATATATAAGTTACTACATATATAGTACACACATATATATATATAGGTGCCTTCGTTAAATTGCGTATACGTACCAGTATGTATAAATATATTGTATATGTTATATTAGAGGCAACATTGCGCGCGCTGCACGCGCACCGAACCACCGATCCAAGAATGATTAAAGAATTATTTCATATTTTCACATCTCTAAAGTAACCGCAATCCGTCCAATGGACTGCATGCCGTGAACGCGCACACCAAGCGGCAAATTCACACGTATTGAACGATGATAGCGACGACCACTCAGCATCGCGGAAAAGCGAGAACAATACTTCCGAGATATTTTCGATGTGCGGTAAATTAACTCAGACATGGATATTACACTAAAGAAATTGTTGGAAATCGTTAGCACTCCCCAGAATACACCGTATTTTTTCTGTAGGCCTATCCGTTCCAAAGTTATGGCCGAAAAACGAGTTTCGGATCCTGCCTCCCCATATTGCAA
>JARQST010000478.1:1370718-1383551 GCA_030142225.1 Pachycephus smyrnensis | reverse complement strand
GAATTTTTTTTTCAAATTGTTGGAAATCGTTAGCACTCCTCAGAACACACCGTATTTTTTCTGTAGGCCTATCCGTTTTCGGCTCCCGATGCAAACGTTACATTTCAAATTCACCGCGAACACGCACGCCAAGCGACAGATTCACACGCATTGAACTGCAATAGCGACGACCAATCGCAATCGCGTAATAGCGACTACAATAGTTTCGAGATATTTTCGATAGGCGGTAACTTAACTATAACATGACTTTTTTACCAAAGGGTACTAACACGTACTCAAATATATCGGTCCATAATGTTTAGTGGCATATATCAGTATCTGAATATATATACATATAATGTATTACAGTACACCCTATACCCATAGCCTTAACCGAAACGTTGCTATTTGTGGCAGGAGCGTAACGGGTGGGTGGTTAGCAAGGGGCACCCCCATCCACCCTATTGTCATCACAATTTATCATAAGCCCGGTGCACTTTATGTGCAACCCTCACGGATACCTATACGACAACACATTAGCCACACGAGCGTGGCTTTTGCCAGACTATCAACGTGGTCAGTGGCTCGTACCACCCTCGTTATTATTACATTCTAATTAAGGGTTGATGCTACGGTTCGCTCTTGTTATCAGGGGTATACCTGGGCAAACGGTTTATAAATCCGTATTGGGCTGTTACCACTGTCGGTCGTGGGGTTAGATTGGATTTTGAAAGATTATTTTTATTTTCTTTTACGACTGTCTTTAACGTTTAGATTATTGGTCATGAAATGACGCAAAGGCGGGGGTGGGAGGGGGGGGGGGGGGGTTGCTTGGTTTTATGACTCCTAACCGATTCTTGGCGTTTCTCGATAACGATAAACTTGTAGGACGCGTGATAACGTACGTACGTGATAACGTACATACGTGATACGTAGTAGGTGCAGTGGCTGCACTTTGCGATGATACTTGATATCGCGTTATCTTCCTGTATCGGATTACTTTTTGAAACGGACTATACTGTCTGCATATTCCATAAGGTGCTTTAAACTTTTTTACCCTTACTTCTGCTTCGTACGTACAACGCGTGCGTTATGCTCTTTGTAGCTCTTTTTCGTTTAGGATAATGGCCAATTAAAGATGAGGGAGAGGAACGTCTTTATACAATTCTTTTTTTTTTTTTCTTCTGACAGCTGAACTTCAAAGATCCCTTTCAATATTATTTTACTTGGGTTACTCGGGGTAGACGTGATATCCAACGCTTTGGTTACGTTTTTCTTTTTAATTATATATGGAAATTTTGTAATAAACTGTACTTGGTGGCATTAACGACAAGGGCGTGGGGGAGGGGTGGGACAGTCTGTGCTTGACGCGTAAATGTGCGTACGCACGTGCGTCAAAGCCTGTGCAACGTTAATAATGCACGAGTGACGATTTTCCGCGGGAAATATTATCGTAGCGCGAATTTACGTCAGGCGGAAATATATAAATTACGCAAGGGGCGTCGACCGACGTCGCGGCGCTCTACGGCTCCCTGTAACTATGGGTGATTGTTCTCTGTTCTCTATTGTTTTAAAGCGGTTGCGTGAATTCCGCGTGCACGCGTGATGGCTCACGCGTGTGCAGAAACGTTTTACGCTGAGTTTTCCTTTTGTTTGCTTGTTTGGCGTTTTTTTTTTAAATTTATTTTTGTTTACTTCACTTCCGAATCAGCCCTTCTCTTTTTTGAGGGGGAGGGGCTATGTGTATACAGTGATTCCCCTATCTTTTAGTCTCTGATTGGCCCACTGTCGTCGCATCACTCCGATATGGGAATACGTCAGGGGGCCGTGGGAATACGTCAGGGAGCCGTGGGAATACGAGAAAGGGGATTAGCTTGGAAAATATAAACAAGAAATGCTTTCAGGACACGTCGTGCATACGAGAAATGGTTATGGGAAAAGTTTGAGCATCAGTATGCTCTGGGACGTTAGGACGCGGCTGGAAACTTTGCCATAGGCTGTCCATACGTAGCATAGTCAACCGTCCGGGATTTGTCATAGGAGTTTTGCTCAATTACGCGAAAAAAGGTTGATTTTTGTTGCTAAATATTTGCGACGAAATTTTATCGCGAATCTTCGGTATCGTGCGATTCCTATGCGATATCGGCGAAAACCCGTACAGGAATCCTCGTGATTAACCGTTTGGCGAATTTACGCGTTGCCCGGTGCGCAGCTGGTTTTGCAAATATTTGCGCGAATCCTTCGGGTACCGTAGACGCGATGCAAATTAAACTGCAGCGTACCCGGTGCAGGTTACGTAACTTTTCGTTATTGGTAACGATAGCAATACTCGATTGCGCACTTTGCCAATGCGGAGTATGGCCGTGGGTGATTTTGTTGGGGCGAATTTTCACGTGAGCGACAGTGGTTGGAAATCTTTTTTTTTAAACGGGCGAGATGCGAACGAAAGCCACGAAGTGTCCCTGACATTCGCGAAACGAGTAAAGCGGAGTTCGTGCCGAGTGGGGTGGGGGATGAGGGGGGTGGGTGGGTGGGAGACACGAGAGTGCCGGATGACCCGAAAGCTTGAACAAACGAGTAGCAAGTAAGTAAACTTGGCGAATTGAGCCGGCAGAGCCGCCACTTGAAAGTCCCGCGTTTCCTTTCGCGTCGCGGCGTCCCATTAAAATGTCGTTAAATATTAGCGAGCGGTCGCGCGCGTCTTTCCGTCTCGTTGTATCTTAAACTGTCGTGGTTAAAGGGTAGGGTAAGAGGTGGGAGGGGGTTGGGGGGGTGGGGTTGACACTTTAAAAAGACGTATAAATAAATTAATACCTTCGTTGAAATGCGAGAGTGAAAATTGTCTGATTGTAATTTGCTTGCGCAATAGGTCGGGCCTCGTTATGCATATTTACATGGAGACCAGCCCCCTTTAATTAATTTAATAAACAAGCGCCGCCATTGTGCTCGGTCATCGTGGGAAAGGGGTGCGTTTCGTCTGTGAGAATTTACATGACGTCATTCAATCCCGTAGGTCGTAACCCTAATTAACTGAATTGTTAATTGCGTTAATTTAAAATTTCACTCTTTGGGACTCTGACGATTTTTTGATTAACCGAAACGAGTTGCGTAAGGGTTGAAAATATGAAGAAAAAATATGATTAAGTTATTTCTCGTCGGCTGATGGCGGCAGTCGCGGTAATTTGAATGTCAGCCAAACTGTCGTTACCCAAGATTCTATCTTCAACCCTTATCCTTTCGTAATTCCTTTGTTCGTCGACGCGGTACGTGCGTCTCCTAAACAACAACCCTTGAGAAGTAAATTGCCCCTGAAATACTCGAGTGTCTCGGAGATAACCGTCCCATCAAGAATTTCTCTTTCCTGCAATGGAAGGCTTGAGTGACGTCGAGAACGAGTAGCGAACCTAGTGGCGTAAAGGGGTGGCAGTCTGACATCCTAACGGAGGGTGTGTAATTACGTGGGATTCTTAAGTAAAACTGACTCGGCTATACAATTACTCAATTAGCATCATTAAGCAATTTTTTTTTAATAACAAAAAAGTAGCAGAAATAAAAAATAAATATTTTGTCATCGAATTTAAAAAAAAATAAATAAAGAGACTTGAACATGGAGTCTGAACGATATTAGCTTCATCCCTTATTATCGAAAAAAAAGCTTTGTTATTCACACGAAACAATCTTTATTAAAGTTTTTGTCTTGATTAATAACGTCATCGATCTTTCAAGATGGAACCTCTGTCGCCATTGGAATCCCACACGTGAATCATGACTGATGCGAGAAAACAATGAAGTCGCGAAGAAAATAACCTACAAATACGAAAGCAATGGGCTCTCAACCGTCCTGGTCTTTACAAGGGATGAAAATATATATACCTTTGGAATATAAAACGTTTCAATTTCACAGCGTCTCACCGAACGAAAGACAGCTGCGACGCGTCGCGATATTAAGGCGCGGAAAATGAATATTTTATTTAATATCTGCCGTTCGAGCTCTCCGATATCTTATATTTGCCCATCCCTTAAGGTTTCGTACCTGAACACCGTGTATACAGCAGCTGCACATAGGTACAGGTTGATAGCTATATATATACAAATATATATATATACAGACTATCACGAGCACTTATTCCTCCAGAGTCATATTACACTCAGAGAAACGGATAACGTTACTTTTACGCTTGACATTCCGCATCCGGAATCGCGTCATGGCGAATCGTTAGAGATCTCTCAAGGGTTGAATGATCGATCGTTCGTGGTCGCTTGTTTTATTTTTTTTTTTTTTTTAATATCCTTTCAGAAGAACTTCCGAAGGGCTCCTGTATCTCTTATAAGAAACATATATATATATATAATGACTGTGAAGGAACGGTAAATGGCAAAGGAATTATCTATCAGTTGGTTAAAGCGATAACGGTATTACGGATGACTTTCTCTTGGCGTCTCTCGCGCTCTCTGACCCCATCCTCATTTTCCGTCTTCTCGTAGAGTTTCGGGGGGAGTTCTCTCCTCTTTCGCTCTTTCTACCATTCTGCCGGTGTTGGACGTCGGAGTGATGGAGTACCAGGAGCTAGCCGTAATTGCATTTCCAAATTATCTTCCCTTAGCGATCTTCCGTTTGCCGCGGGTCGCTCCTCGTCATCCGTTCGAAATTACGTTTTGGTAATTTCCGCGGGTGCTGCCATCTGGCGCGCGACGGTCGAAGTTATACTCTTGACAGGCTTCACGATCATTTCCAATGCAGTGCCGCGTAAACCAAGTGTAATGGCTGTGAATGCGCGCCTAAGAGCGTCCGACCATAATCGTGATTTTCTACTGCCAGACGTACAGTCGTTGTCTGGCCATCCACGGGTGACATCTACTTTCCGAAGCAAACAAACCGTTATCGTAACGGCCTCTGGGTAGCAGATATCCAGTTGCCGCATTCACCATCTCCATCCAGTCGACTTTTACAGAAAGGAAAGCTCCGACATAAGCACGTGGGAAACGTAATGGCCCCTTTTTCTCCCTTCTAACCGGCATCACCCCTTCCCCACCCCTAAAACCTGTAACAGTAGACGACGCCTCCCTTAATTCCTCTGCGTTATTTCATCCCTCGGGCATTCGGCTATTCGTTCCTGCTCGCCGCTCTACTTTTCTCCACTGTCAACCCCCTTCATCCCCCCGGGCACTAGATTCTGCGCGAGCTTTGTAACCGATAAGGGCGGACACAGGCGACTGGCCACTTTCACCCTAATATTCCTTTCGTCGAGAAAACTACATTGCCACAGGGTTGAGTTTGCTTGTAGGGATGCGAATGTAAACTGGGATGAATTTTGTTTGAATTTCTTTATTTTCTTTTTCCTACCCTATAAGGATTTACTTCCCTAAAGTGCTGCCATCTTTTTTTCTTTTGTTCATTCGCACGGAATTATTGCTTCGGCACGCGAAGACAAATTAACCCCGTTTACGATTAAATAGCGATCCAAGCTTCTGTTCTTGTAGTCTTGTTTTAAAATTTCACCCCCTACCCTTGTATATCTACCTACCTCTAGTTTCATTATACATACCCCTTCCCCCTCGAAGTTATATTCAATTACGTTCACCGGTATTAGAACTTCATCGGGCGACTCGGCATTTCGATTAATTAACAATTAATACGTGCGATTTCAACCCCCTAACGATACTTTCTCACTAACACGTACCAGCTACGATCTGTGTACACGCGCTGATTAATATTCAGCGCAAATAGCTATTTCAATGCTGTTACAACAGACAATGGCTGCTGCTTTGAATATTTGCGAAATCTCATGCGAATAATAACGCTGGGATTATCAGCCGGTTAATCTCCTTTATATTGATGCGGCTGTCCATTAACATTTTCTCTATAGAACGTATATAGTTACGATGGTCGTGGGGATGGGGAGGGGGGCCCCCCTCTAAATTTTTAATTTTTCTTCTCCATGAATAATTATACGGTATCGCTGAATACCCATTGTTATTGAATTTAACTCGAGGATAAATATCGCGATTGGCATTGCGAAAAATTACTATAATTCTCTTGCCGACCACTTTCGAATCATTGTCATTGAACGTCGCATTTATTCGCGTGATCGCAGCGACGCGCAGTGGTGATGAATTTCGAGGAGTACAGCCAGAGGAGCCTCCGAACGACGTCGGGCGTCGGGTAGCCGACGATTCCACCGGAGTCTCCCTCTCCAAAGCAATGAGTCCTCAGCAACTGCAGTGGCTTCCCCACGTAAAGCTACGACATTTAGCAGATTAAGTTTATACCTACGAGCGCTCCTAGATTAGCCGCACTCGAAATTCATCTGGTTAATTCGTACAGGGATGTTACGTCATGTCTGTGCAGTTAAGGCTTTGTCTACTTGTACTTGATAGTATACATATATGGGACACTGAAATTATTCTTGGCAGATACGCTTCAGATACTTGTTACGCGTTGGGTTTTTTGAAAATAATAAAAATTTTTTGAAATTATTTTCTACAAGCTTTTCAGCGTTTTCGTATGCTTCGAAAGCAAAGAATGATAAGGACTGCAATCGTCACTCCGCTCCTGACGGAGCAACGTAATTGATGATGTTGTAATCTGAATGATCTAATTAATTATCAGCTCGGTTAAACAGTAGAGTCGACCATCGATGTGATAAACGAGCGCTTCCGGTAACTGTCTCGAATTTTCAAACGATTAATTTCGACCTGGCACCGGTTAGGCATTCTGGGTATTATATCGGTCGTTATCAATCCCATCGAACTGGTCTCAATGGCATTGAATGTTTTTATTCGCTATTTTTTTTTCATAAAAAAGCAACGTAACGCTAGGTGACTCGTATTTTCGTGTAAACGATCGGGTTTTGGAAAATTCGCTTTTTTACAGCCTCGTACAGCCCCCTGTTATCCGATGGGAAATTAATCGCATTGGTTTCGTCGTGGGGTAGCATTATGATTATCGGTAAATTAAAATGTTAATTACGCAATGAAGTCGTATCATTAACTCCACTCTGTGTACAGAGGTTAAGAAAAGCTTTGATAGAAAAAAAATTAGTAACGAGACTATATATATATATATACTGATTGTTTCGGAAGAAAGGGGATGGCAGTATATGAAAGAAGGATGGAAGTTGATGAAGGGAGGTGAAAGTGGGAGTGAAAGCCAGATAAACGTGGGAGGGAGGGTTTAAAGCTTGGTGGAATTTATCCATTTTCTTTTATTACAGTGCCTTCCTACCGAAAAGGTTAACGGCTGACTTCAAAGTGAGTTTCTCCGGTGTATACCTACTGGAGGTATATTGTTTTCAAGCTATTTATATACCGGTATAGATAACCGTATATACTAAATCGTAGTACATGGTCGCACATGTACAACTCCGTACCGAGGTCAAAGGCCACAGGCAAAGAGCCAGAAGGGCCGTAGGGGGTTTGAGAGTGGCAGGAAATATTTTGCGAACACGATTTCAACGTCGTTTTGCATTTACCCCGAAGCACTTGAAAAGAGGAAAAAAAAAGAAAAAGAAATTTAACTTACATACAATTTAGTGTAACTCCGCCAGAATCGGAATTCCTGGGAGCTTTTATTGCCGCGATAAAAATAACCATCGAGTCTTACGCGAGGACGCTGGTAAAAAGCAATTGAAGAAATCGGAAACGCTTATTAAAGTTACGAAATGGTCGCGCGGGGGTTGGGAAGTAGTCTTTTTTTTTCTTTTTCGACAAGGGATGAAAGCGCCCGATTAACGCGACCGTTTGTGTTTTTATAAGCGAGCGCAAAAAATGCCGCTTGCGTTTCTACGTATTTTTGGATCGCGATGGTTGGGGGGTGAAGGGGGCTAGGGTAAGGGGTTGGCTGGGTGTTGTTAGGGAAAATGGAGCTTCCCTACAAAGCTTTCTGATTATCGTGGTAGTAGAGAGACAGAGAGAGACAATACGATGTAATGGGAATCGTAAGAACAATACGGAACAACCCTTAGCAACCGGTACGTATCTGTATGTATACCGAGTGCCAATCGGCGCGTGTTATACGAATGGGGATGAAATCGCATAGGGTGGTTGATCGTGTACGGGATGAACCCACCCCTTGTAGTAACGAGTCCAGCCGTATCTGAAAAGACCAGTCATCCCTCATACGCGGCCATTAATGTTTCAATCGGGCCGCGACAGCCCCCTGAATACATGGATATTCGCTACTGTGCATTGTTCTTGAAATTTCAGTCACGTGACTGACTGCCATTGGAAGCCATTAAAAGAAGAAGTACCATTATCGAGATTAATGTTGACTCTTCCTTTTGTCAACTCTTTGTCAGAGGGTAACCGTAGGGATGATGCTGCGTGATTTTTTGTTCCCCTCCCCCGTTTACATTCAAACCGCAGCGGGTTTATTCAGACTCAATCACTCGTTACCCGCAACCCCTTTTGTTCTCGATAACGCTAAACGCTCGCGTAATTTTTCGCGATATTATTTCAGGGTAAAAAAACAAAGGTAACGGGTGTCCCTACCAAATCTTCAAATCCGTCCCTCTAGTCTCTTATCTTTCGCGGCACGCTCGACCGTGCTCGCCTAGGGTCTCATCACTGTAAATCGCGAGTTTTTCTCGTCGGGTTAACGAGTCGCTCGACGATAAGATTGCGCAAGCCTATTAACGTGGTCGCGGCGAAGACGCCGCGGAGAAGAAGAAACGCGAGAGATTAAGAGAGAGAAAGAAGGATGACTGGGTAGAGACGAGAGAAGATTAAGTATGATGGAGAATGTCCGAGATGTGGTCCAGCACTGTAAATAGGGTTGACGGTATATATATATATATATATATATATATATATATATATATGTCGTCAGGCTTTATTCAATGTTACCAGGTCTCTTCCACTTGCTGCGTAAAGAAAAGAAGAAAAGAAAATGTCACACTTCCGGCTCAGCATCCTCTTGAATTGCACGAGAGGAGAATAATACCTTTCCGGTCCAGAAGGATTTTCCAAGTTCACTTGTGTGGCCATTAACTTCCTTACACGCGTGCTTGAAGACCTAGTTACATCCTTCTACTCTCTAGTAATTTCCCAGGGTTCGTAGTGATGCCTAGGGAATTTTTTTTCAACTATATTCATACATACCCCGTTTAAGCTTGCTCGCGTTTTTCAATGCACTTTGTCTCACGACGGGCGTCTCTCTGCTCTCCGAATAAGCGGTCAGTCGTAAACAACATTATTCACTCCCGCTGCAGAATCTTTCGCGTTATTTGTATGTTAATATATTTAATGTTTGGCATTCGGCCAACTAGATTGCCCTCGATAGCAGTATATGCACATTGGTCCGCGTACATATGTGCACTGTACTGCACACCCAACTGCATTACAATGCACTGATGCACCGAGGGCCTATGTACACACGCGTATATACTATATAGAGACATTGAGGGCGTCTAGTATTTTCCTAGAATATACAATGTCAAATATTCCCTAGACGATTTCCTCAAGCCGCTCACACACTCCGAGCGACAAGTTTTCACGAATTTACGCAAACGTACCTTATACGTATACTTTCGGTCGGCTGTTACTTATTCCAAGCGAAAAGCGCAGGAAAGGATTCAGGATCTGTCTCGTTCCCATACGTCTATCAGAATTTGCAGAAAGTTTTCGCGAAACGTTTCTTGGCTTTGCTTTTTGAATTTTTCCCCGGGCAACGCGACCGTCTTCTATAGCTATACGTTGCGTATCCTGACAGGATAGTTTTGACAGTCAGAAAGCTTCGAGCGACTTCTTTGGCAATGACGTGCTTCCCGTGTCTTGAAAGTGCCAACATCAGCTGGGGCAAGAAACCACTCTGGCGACGCTTCGGGCGTCGTTCTTCAAGACTCTCAGGGTCGGGATAGGGGTGGTAGCTATGGTGTTGTAATGGCTAGATGTATACACGGTATTACGCTATTCTATATATATATATATATTGAAAGAGAGAGAGGGTAGTATGGTATATAGGCGGTTATCGTAGACTCTCTCTTGACTGTCTTCGTTGTGGACGGTACTATTAGCCTGTATGCACTGTTAATGGCGGCGGGTGTCTCACGGGATTCATAACTAATGATCGGCTCTTGCTCCCCAAGAGAACATAGTTTTGCTAATGAAGTTTCGCGACGCGAAAAGTTTAAGCCGCGAGAGGGTCGCGCGATCCTTGTTGGGACGGGAGTGTCGTCGTTTTCTTGGAATATAAGATAAACGAAGCGATTGAATGGGGAACGGAGAGAGGGAGCGTGATGATGAATTAATTTCGTCTTTAAAAAGATTTCTGACTGCTTCCGTGCGAAGGGGCGGGGAGGGGTGAAGGAAGGTAAGGGAAAACGGATCCCTTGGGGGTGGCTGAGGAGAAAAGAAGCGTGGCTTCTGAAAATTGGAAAATTCCTAATGGAGACTAGAACTTTTATGTACAAGGGTGGTTTTGGGGTTTATTATGTTTTAGGGTGAATGTATGGTAACTAATGCTAATGAGGAAATTGACGTTTCGTACTCGAAGCTATTGTTGTACTTTCGGTTTTGCTGCGGAAAAAAGAAGAAACGAAATTTTGCTGTTAAAGGGAAGAGCGAAAATTATGAAAATTTAAGGAGCCTCTTGTCTCTCTCTCTCTCTCTCTCTCTCTCTCTCTCTCTCTCTCTCTCTCTCTCTCTCTCTTTCTTCTTCTCTTTTTCTCTTTCGCTCCCTTTCTCTCGTAACTCGTAACGTTCAACGCGAATAAAAGGGCCGTACCGACCTTCGTGTGGATAATTCACGATACTTGCTTATGGAAAATTATTCCGGCGCTATTTTCCGCCGCGGTCTGCTTAGGCGGAAAATCCTCTGGGGAAATGGTCGGGCTCTTGCTCGTATAAATGTATATATATATAGAGAGAGAGCGTTATAAGGGAGCAATGAAAATTTTCGGCTGCGTCCCTGAAATTCGTATTACGTCTATATAGGTATTTCGACGCGAGGGTGAGTGGCGTTAACGATTAACGTTAAACGGTCAAATGTAAATTGGCTAATAGGTTTTGCGTTTTCTTTAAATATAATATATATATATAAATTCTCCTGAATTTCAAACGCCAATAATTTTTTTTTTAATCTATATCCGTATTAATATTGTTGCATATACCATAGATTTTACGGAGTAGAGGAAACTTGAGAAATATGATAATTTTGCAATTTCAATCGCGATAACGAAATTTTCATATATGATAAGGTATTGTAGACGGTAGTGATCGATTCGTTGATTCAAATGGAATCTTCTCCGTATTCAAATATAATACACTTTTCTCGAATTCTCAACGGGAGCGACGCTTAGCTGCGCGGGACAGAATAAAACGCTTTAAGAACTTGGCACAATGCGAGGAAATATCGATGTTTGAAGGTATTCCCGAGCCAAATGGAATCCGGGAAGATGCTGAGTACGGATAAAATTTTTTCTGAATCTTCATAAAAACTTGCCACCCCGTCGATGCTCCTTTAAAACGTATATACCCTAGCTGAGGGCGTTACTAGAGTTCTTTGATATTTTTTAATTGCTGCCTTTCGATGATTGTTACGCAATAAATCAGGCCATTGCTTTTGACTACCGCCTGAAGTAAAATTTGCGAGAAAATTTAATAATTGTGGATTCGATAAAGAGAGTCCTTAGGCAATGTATCATCCTACAAAGGAAACAGAAAGTCGAATCCTTATTTTCCAGGATTCTCAGAAATCTCCGTAAGAAAAAGAAAAAAATAACCCAACGTTTCAAACCGTAATGGCGGCACTTTCGCAGCGTCCGAATTTTTTGCCTTGCCACTGTGAAAAGTTTTGAACGTTCTTCGCGCCGGAGGTGCGGCCAGAGAGACAAAAGAGTCTGTTAGCGTTAATACAGCCAGGGTTATATACCCCGGGACGAGAAGTTACGTCGAAGGTATATATATCTACCTTGAAAATTCAAGCAGGAAGTGATGACAGCACTCGAGAATTGCTAGCTTCTCAATTCTTTTACAAGGATAACTTTCAGCTCTGAATTAATTATCTCAGGTTAATTTCCTACTCAGGTTATCCAGGCTTGCTATCATTAAGAGTCTCTCATCAATTAGTCGAGAATCTTCATATTCTCGAACGAGATGTTCGAGAAATTTTTTTTCTAAATTTTCTATCAGTTACTTATATACGAATTAGAAACGTCCGTCCAATTGAATCGTCCAGTTGATATATATATATAATTACCTACACAAGCTACGATTTGTAATTCATCCCTACAAGATTATTCGACTTTAATTGAACAGTGAGATTTCATCAATCCTTTCGTCCGGATCGTCGTGACTCGTCCTATTTTCAATTAGTCCGAATCAGCATTTCGGAATAATTCATAGAACGGCAAGTTATTTGGCGACGGCCGTTTCATCCCCAACTATAGATATATGCACAAAGCAACAGGAGGCGCGAGGCAGATTTACATACAGAGTTGGTCAAACGATGATTGCAAAGGAGAAGGGGTGGGAGAGGGGGGGAGGTCGAAGCTCGTTTAATTACTCTTGGCGAATCCGATGCAAATTCTGTTTGTCATTACAACAGAGATCCCTACAAGTAATAAATCCTATCGATCATAAAATCCCCATGCATCCTCGTAATATCATAACTCCACCCCTACTGCATATCAAACGATTTATTGTATTCCTTACTTAGAGAAAAAAAAAATGAAATCTCACGTCACCACGATACCTAGTTAAGGTTCTTTTTCCTCGGTATAAAAATAACAAACTCCCCCTTCCAAATAGGGGGCGGAGCCCCCTCCCACGTACCCCTGCACGCTAGACTTGTTAGCGATTCTTTTTCATTTGTTAACTTGGCAAGCGCGCCCCCTTCCCTTTCTGGGGGGGGGGCG
>JARQST010000478.1:1194738-1370708 GCA_030142225.1 Pachycephus smyrnensis | reverse complement strand
CCATTTCGGCCCCCCCCCCCCCCCCCCCTTCATCCACCACTCATTCCACCAACCGTATTCCACGACCGTTAGTCATTTTCTTTACTTGGCCCCGTACCCTTTTTCTTAGCAGCAGCAGCAGCGGCAGCTCGCTGAGTAGAATAACTAACCAACAGCCTTCTCTTCTCAATTGTCTTGACCTACATCCACCAGTGCGACTGGCTAACCTCATAAAACTGTCCTGGTCTAGGGGAGTAGCTACTAGCTTCCACCGTACCCTGGTTCGACTTCCGGCCTCCACTTGGTGCACAGCTAGTGCACGGGGCCCACCCTTATAGAATCCAGCAGCTCCTGCCGTCAGGCCATCCGGCCGGTGCAGTGATACATAGTCGTGGAGTAGAACCACCCCTAGGAGTCAGTGGTATATATATATCTGCGCTGTCCTCCTCTACCTAAGTTAACTAAGCTGAACCTAACCTACCTTCGTAGTAACTATGGATTATTTAAGTCAGTAATAACAAAGCCTGGCTTGTATGTCGTCCTGGTTCCCATCGTCATCCTCGACGTCGGCGTCGTCGGCAGGACGGTCTCTCTCTCTTACCCTTCACGGCAGTTCTGCTACCAAAATTTAATTACTCCACGCGGGCACTCAGGGATCGTGGCTTCATAGTTCTCTTGTTATAGCTTCGCGATTCGAAACTTCACTTTGCTGCGTGTTCACTTCGTACGGTATTACGCTGAAGGTTTGGTTAATGACGGCTGTGACTGTTTGGAGTAGTTCGATCGCTAGGAGGTAGGGGTGGGGATGGGGATGGGGGGTTTTTAGTTTTAGCATCAGGGTAGTTTTCATGCTGGTTGATAATAGGGGGTGCGCTTGAGGGTCTTTTTGGTTAACTTTTTGAAATAGCCCTTCGAGCTACTGTGGATAAAATAAACAATGGGAATGTTTGGTTTTAATTATGGCGTTTTTTTACGCTTCTCTATGGCTACACTCGAAAGTGTTCTAGTATTATGGTTGCTCGTGCGGAATTGCAAAATGACTTTCTCTTGGTGAAATATTCGCGGGTGGCTGTACGCCGTTTGTAGACGTGGATGAAATTTGTTAAGAGAGAGGGTAAAAATCGAGCAATGAAATTTTCATGGGGACGCTGAATTGCTCTCTTTTTTTTCGACCTACCTTTCTGTCACGTATCCAAATGGTGCTATAAATTTGCCAAGTTTATGGGGACGCCATATCCACTTTGGTATTACTTGCGATATACCGCATTGACGATCTTTTCTATTTTTCATTTGTTAATTCAATTTCTTATGGTTTTCACTGTAACGATTTTCATGTCTGCGATCGGCACTGTTGCACGTGTAGGATATCGATTTATCCTAGGATTTCGAGCCAATGTTACTTATGGGATTTTAAGTCTTGTTCAGACTGTACACCATATAGTACCTACTACTAGAATCGTTCTAAACAGCTACTACTGAAGAAATACTATAAATTAAAATTTTAATTAAAGATTAACCAAGGGTCCTGTAAATGATTAGAAAATTATTTCATATCTTTACATTTCTAAAGTAACCGCAATCTGTCTAATTGACTGCATATCTTGAATACGCACGCCAAGGGGAAAGTCACACGCATTGAACGACGACAGCGTCGACCAATCGGCACTGTGGAAAAGCGACAACAGTACTTTGGAGATATTTTTGATATGCGGCAAATTAACTCTGATATAGATCCTTTATTAATGGGGGGGTTTTGTAGTGATTACAATTTTGTCAGTTGTTTAAATATTCTGTATAACAGCCTAAGTAATTGAATTATGAGTTAATATTACTGTGTATATGGATTAATATGAAATTAAATATTGAGTTTCATATAGGATAATTAAGATGGCGCATCGTCGACGATACGGCTTACTGGATGGATGTTAAGGGAGCATTAAACTTTCCTGATGTTGACTGACGTTCATTGCGAGTAAAGAGTTCTAAGGGTTGTAAAACGCGACTGCCAGACAACCCTTAGAATACGGCAGTACTGGTGGGAAATATTTCTTTATTTCCGCCATAACGGCACTTTCGACCCTCCGCCGTGTCTCCGGCTCGCCCTCGAAATCCTTGGTGGGTAATTTATGGGGCAAAAAATGCTATAGGGGTCAGGGGATAGTTTACTACGCCCACCCTCTTTGTAACCCATTTGTTTTCAAAATGGGCTACACCATACGGTACCGTCCACTTATGAATTTACCTTCGACTCAGACCTACCATAAGAATTTATGGTGGTCGTCTTGACCTTGAAAGAAAGTTTGCGAAAAGTTTTCTTTTTTCCTCGCAATCCCCGGCTACGAATTTGAGCAATTTAAAAATGGAAATTAAGTACCTTTTTTTGCTCTCATCGGGTTTTGTAGAATTTTCAAAGTAACGTTAGCATTGATTTTTATATTTTCTACCACCACCATATGTACCTTGTTAAATTCGCATCAGCCAAACGCAACGAGGGTCTATCGCGGCTGACGTTTACGATATCTAAAGCGCACGAGAAAACACTGAGGGTTAACATCCCCAAGATACGCCTCTATCGATAACTACCCCCTGGTCCCGTGAACCATGATGAATGTAGGTAATATGGTCCAGGGTCGAAGACGAGGCAGATGATGCTGTCGGTATACTTGAAAGGGGATGGGATTACGTCAGGGCTCGAAAGGGTGGAGATTCGATTAAGCCGCGAAACCCTGACGAAAAGTTTTATTCCGTAGCGCGAATATCCCGCTCGGGGATGCTGAGTTAACTCGAGAGGGTTGAAAAGTCCTTGGAGGGACACTTGATGGAAAATTCTTTCTCTCGCGTCGGCGTCTAAGCTCAGCCCAATTCGTTCTGGGGGGTGGGTGGGTGGGGGGCGAGGTAGGAAAGTCGTTGGGATACATTTTGACCTCTAAGGGAAAACTTTTTTCTCCCCCCTTTAGTCGGATACGTTTCATCCTCCACCCTTTACCTCGTATATCTTAACCTTAATGGTAACCGTGATACGTGGTAGCCACGTGGTCCTTATCGTACCTCTAATCTGACAGTGAAAATCAACCTTAACGAGAACCGCGTGCCAACCTGCAGGCCGTGCGATTTACGAGGAAATAAACGTCCCGGAAGAATTAGACAGGCTGACCAACCCCTAACGGTCGCCAAAGGTACTCTCATCCCCTTTCGCGACGAAGACAGGCAGCAGCTGCATCCAAGTCGATTGCAGCTTCCGTTTTGGTCCAGCGACTCTTACTATGGTCACGCTGCAATTTTTTTTTTTTCGAAACACTTTTTTCCACTCCTCGTTCCTTTTAATACCCAACGTGAGTAGTAAAAAAAAATGGCTGCTACGAGCCAACTAGGTCGTCGCACCTTGTTTGTCCAGCGACCGCTGTCGCTCGTTCACGCTTCGACTGATCTCTTCTTTTTGACGTTCACGTTTCCAAAAGGGACCTAGATTTTTGTTGCAATGACGTCATTGTACGCTGTTTGGTATTGCAGGTAGATAGATAAGTAGATATATGCACCTGCTTACTGCACTTAGCGTTTCAGTCCACGATGCGGTTTTGAAAAGCCAACCTCGAAGGATCCTTGAGAAACGGCCTTAACGTTGGAGGATTTTAAAGGTTTTCTCCTTGGTCACGTTGGTACCCCCTTTTTATTTACTTCCTTTTCCTCCTCCATTTTGTCTCTTTCTCTCGCTCACTTTTTCTCCTCTTTTCTTTTTCTTTCTTTTCTTCATACTGTTACTCACTTCTATCTACAGCATTCACTCTCTCTCTCTCTCTCTCTCCCTGTTTCCTCACTCTTTCCTTCTCACTTCATCTCTTCCACCATCTTTTACTCCTTCGCGACGCAATCCAACGACGCCGTTTTCTCTCAGGTCGCATCATTTGCCCACTTCTTCTCCTGATGAAAGCTCCGGGAAAATCATACTTGACGCTACAGTGTGTACGCGGCTTTCGATAAGGACAGTCACTGCTAAAAGATTACACGGGGTCTGACTCCACACGCACCGTATCTACTTGATGCCTTACATTCAGCGTTTTTTTCATTGAGCCTATCTGCTTTGAAATATAACGTAAGATTAGTACCCACCAAGATAACTAATTAGGGCTCAACCTGTAAATTCATAATTATCACCTATATATATATTTATAATTTAACCTTACAATTAAGGCTGTATCTGATAAAGGATTCCTCTTTCCACAGCATCTTCCTTTGCTTTGCTCCTTTCACTCACCTACTTACAAACGTATCGATCAGCGCAGAATGCCTAAGTGCTTTTTTTACACGTCGTTCCCTGCGCTTTCCAATAATTGCCTATGTTCGGCTTACTCGTGTATATCTATATAGTCAAAGTCAACCAGAGTTTTACCACCTTGTACGAAATAAAGGAATATCCTTTTTTTTCGTATACCCTTTACATCGGATACCCTCGATGCTTGACAGCCAAGAGTGGGTCCAGGTGCGAGATCCAAATTCTAACGGGTGAGAATCATCATCACGCATGTACGAATCACCCAGAGCCAGGTACGTTTAGCTGGTATGAAGGTGCCTTAGCAGTATCTCTGGGCTCGTCGCCATTTTGGTGCAATTAAATCGTCAGGTCGAGTAGTGGCACGGCTAGGTGTCTCTTTCAAATGTTGCATAAGAAATTTTTTTTTATACAATCCCCTTATCATTTAGGTACTTCGTAAAGGGGTCTTGCCGGTGCGAACGAATTAATGCGTGCATTTTTTTTTATACGTTAAATTAATTTTTTTTTCCGTTCGACAACTTCGCATCTACCGATTGATTTTTTAACTTTTTTTTCGTACAGTCCCGCGCCTCCGTAGGTTGATACTAATTATTCGCGAGGTCGTGCAGAAAATATTGATACGTCATTAAGTGGGGGTGACAGCCCATGTCAATTTGCGTGGGACGTTTTTCCTTTAACGCTTCCATAATGTATCCCGTGGAATAAGTTCAAGTCAACCCTCTCTGGGCGGGGTGCGGACGGAATACTAATTTCTCCTGAAGGAAAGATCGAGGGGGGAGGGGAAGATTTATAATCGAGATGAAATTATGAGACGTCACGCCAAGGGATGCTGTGCGTCATTTGAGAAATATCGGATTCCCATAGCATCTAACTTCAGCCTCCTTCCTGACTCTTTTCCCGTACAATCTGCAACGAGATGAAATCGTCAATGATGGATTGACGCACCGTTATTGATTGATTTCCAATATCGTCGATAAGAGAAATATCGAAAAGTTTTCATTCTGCACGACGGGTCTTTAGGATTAAATATAATTTTTCAAGTTATCGTGACTTCTCGTATAAACGTACTTTGCCAATTTTTTTTTACCCGGTATAGTACGTTTCAATTAGTGGATCTGTCTTAATTAATAATTTACGCACGTGTTACTTGTTTAGTCGAACGCACACGTGTGTATGTGGTTTCCGTGGAGATGCTGTATGCTTATCAAGCATACAGAGTGTCTATTCGCCTAGGTATATTCTCTGGCCGAATTGGAAGCTAGATTAGATTAGATTAGCTTCCTATCTGGCTGAGGTTACTGCGTATTAGACTAATCTAGCTGCAGCGACATGGCTGCCATTTAGGAACTATAACTGATCGGGTTAAAGGCAGTGCAAAGGGAATTTAAAGCCGGCGTCCTTAAAGCTCGAGGTTAGAATTCGATTTGGATTAGAAGGTACTGTTTTGCATTGACCTTGTGGTGTATATATATATTAGGTATTGTCTTAGTACACGTAAGATATATTCATGGCGGCGTGACGAAGTCTTTTGAGAAACTCTTAAAAAAGTCTGTAAAATTTTTTTAGGAGGACCCTTCTGTAATTATCGTGGAAAGTCTGTGCTACCAAGTCGACCGTATTTACGTGATTAGGTATATACAGCACGAAGGTGTCTTTATAGGAATTTTATGAATTTCTAATCTCGTTTTTTTTCTTTCCTTTTATCTTCTTCCTTTAAAGTCCTTTCATGGAGTCTAATACCCAGCGGGACGATATTCAATTTCCAGAACAATCGTCCCGGTACCAAAAAGATTTTTCCAGGCTAACACGAACGCCCGACGTCACGTTGAATATTCTCGACCATAATCCGCCATGCAAATGGCAAAAATTTGCATTTCCCTTAATTTCCACAATAATGCGAGCCGCTTGCCGTATCCCTCGTTATCCATGGAGTAAACCCGTTAAGAGTGAAAAGTTCTAAGCGTTGGAAAGACAGAGAGAACGGGGAGTAAGGAAAAACAAAAAGGTTTAACGTAAAAAAGAAAGGAGAAAATAACGATAAGGGATGGGAATAGAAATTTTTCCTTTTCGAAATTCATTGATAAGAAAAAAAAATGGATTTCAGAATTTTTTTCCTGCTTTTTTTTCATTCAGAATGTTTATCCAGAACCCTCTTATTTTCTGGCCTAATTTACGCGTCGACGGCTATGCAAATTAAGCGACGCGACGTCGAACGGGCTCGCGTCGATAAAGGTGGATATTCAATATGGAAAACGGCTTCATGAAAATTCCTATACGAGTTTTTCCCCGTTCACGTAGGGCCTGGAGACTCGTGTCTGTCTGTGCGATTGGACCGTCGAAGCTTTTTCGAGAATCTCGCAGATAAACTCAAGCCGCGAGTTCATTGGATTTTTTATCTTTCACGGTAAGGAGTGAGAAGCGAGATAACAGCCAAGAAGGCCGTCGTTCGTTTTAATTAAACGCCATTGTGATTCCAATCCCTGACTCTTAAAAGAAAAGCGTCGATCTCTCTCCCATCGACGCTCGGTCCATTGAAACAAATCTAACCGTAAAAGTGAAAGAAAAACAAATTTACGTAATTTCAAGGAAAGTGGCGACAAAAAAATATATTTTCAAAAATCACCAGAGTCAACGTTTGCGAAAATCCTTAAAATCCTTCGTATTTAAATACTTCCAAGTGTCATCCCCCATTTTGTAATTCATCCAACGATACACATTTAAACTCGTACTAAAACTTTGCATAACAATAATCCCGCGCAACTAGAGGATCAAGGATCGCGAAAATTATACAGCGAGGATCAGAACAATGCGTTGCTTTAATTAACGTTCTCTTAATTATTATCTAGCAGTAATTACGTCTCCAGTTTAGTATCTATAAGTCCGCGCACCACGTCAGTGCAAGGTGTCGCAACGCATATAAACTCGCCTTGGAGAAACTTGCCGCAGCTTCAAGTATTTACGTAATTATCGGCCCGTCGTAACGTTCGCTTATTTGCTACACGGAGAAGACACGTTGTGTCTGGTTTCCACGGTGACTGCAGGAAGCATGCATCATGATTAACCGCCATTGGCCAGCCTGTGACCTCCAAGTGGCCGTGTCGCCTGTCCTCTTGGATGCTGGCCTTGTCATTTACCATAGTAACTACTGCACAATTTATCACATGTAACGTAATAGTTATACGCACCTGCAGCGTCGTTATATGAGAAAAATTTATACAGATTTTTACTGGACCATTTGCGGACGATCATTACGTTGCGTAATGGACGGTGCACTAGACCATGAATATGGTGTACGCTATTTACTATGGATTATGGGATATATATGTTGGTAGCAGGTAATACGTTCGTTTATGGAGAACTCACGTACTGGTGAAAATCGTCTAGTCAGCCGTTCCTATCGTTGAACATGCACCGTAGTGCAGTTGCACATTGATTTGCGTTATTATGCATTAGAAGATTATGGATATACGATGATTATAAATTGATTGATTTTCATTGAAATCAATGAAAATTATTGTAGGCGTTTCTAGATGAATTTTGCCGTTGTTATGGGGTTGGATTAACATTTTTTTTAGGGTTAGGGCGAAATGTTTTTTTTTTAATTGACTTGGAGATATTTGAGGTTAGGATGACTTTGGATTTTACGATGCAGGCCAACTGTCGATTTTGCGCAATTGAGGGTTTGAATTAACGCGGGTTTCTATGACTGCTGAGAGACGCGGGAAATGACGTTAGAGTTTATTGACTTTTATTCCGTGATTGGGTTGGTTAATATGATGAAATTCATTATCATTTCCGCTGAGCGTCGTCCTTAGTTGATTCTTGTACCTTGACGCCGTTTCTATCTTATGGGAACGAGCTTAAGGTTTTACGATGGATATATATATATATATATATATTATGGTTATCGTAAAACGAGAGTCTGTTGAGGATTTTTACGATTCGTTTTGATAACGAGTAATTTTCTTTACGGTTTTACGATGCTTTTGGGTAAACTGTAAAATCAATGACGATTCGTATTATAGATGATATTTGATCGGGCGTTTCGCGGTGGATGATTGGAAAATATTTATGGCTTCCGGTGTCATTGGATTATTTATTGTAGGATGACGATGAGGGTCGCCGTTAATTTAACGTAATCGCACGTAAAATCTACTAATGATGATTATCGATCGACGAATATACGATAAATTGTATCATTTAATATTACGTGATGGATTATCACGTGACTGTGTGTAAACAGTAAACATACCCCTAAGCGAATTTATATTTGAATTATTTATTTGGATTATTTTTGCAAAACCCATCGTCGAATTACGATTTATCCGAAGTAATTTTCCTCGGGATATTTTGCATTAGTCGTTTTTTGGTTTTTTAATGGCGGAGACTCAAGGACGAAGCTTTTAGTTTTATTACTGTCTTTCAATAGCTATGGCGATGTCATGGCGTCCTACTATAAATTCCATACTCTGTCAGTCCCCATGAAATTTCCCATTAGTCTCGTCGAACTGTAACACTGCCGTTCGTTCGATAATCCGTAATCGCGTTGCATCTTGCAACTGCAGTATTGATAGCTACGTGACATTTATTTGTTTGGTATAGTTAGTCAGCATAACCCAGTGCAATTAGTATTTTGACACTTTGTCGATTAAATGACGCGAATCGAATAATTTGCAACAGAATACACAATGGCACTGTATACCTATACACAGCAAACCGCACTAAGGTAGTACAGAGTCATAGCGCAAAATTGAAAACAGTAGATTTTACATAATATTCTCTACTATTCTAATTTCGAAAAATTCCGAGTATCGAGTTATTAATCAAAACTTAAAATCATCCAGGACTGTAATTAGTACGTAGAATCGTATGTGTACGTGCTACTAATTAAACGCTCCACCCAGACGTGCAAATATTAATTATACAAAGAAAAAAAGAAAGTGGGACCGAGTAAACGAATTATTTAGATTATACAAAATGCAATTATTTAAATATAAAAGTGCAATAAGTGCATTTTGAATGTAGCATATGCCCATGCACATACGTCTGTATGGTAACTGCGTGGTATCTTTCGGCGGTAATTACGAACCCGGAAATTCATCAAAGTTACATAACGTCTCAGAAGGGTGAGTACGAGTAACATGTAGACGAAGCAAAAGAAAATGGAAGACGTAAAGGGGAGATGGATAGCAGAACAAAAGGTTACCGGTGGCCAGAAGAGCATCCATAAAAATCCTCATTAAGAGCGAATCCCTCCGTTTCTCTCATTTCTCATCCCAATTTCATCCCCTTCCCCCCTTAACCCCTTACCCATTCAGGCCGGTTATCTCAGCAGCATCCCTCAAACTCTACCACTCTGATTAACTCTCCCGTTTTATTTGAGATTTTACAAGCGCGTTTAGGAGAATTTCATGAGAGCCGTTTCTCTCTCTCCCCCCACCCCCTCCCCCTACCCCCATCAAAGAATATCCCCACAGTCGTCAGATGAAAGCGCAACTTAAACAGTCCTAAGGGATGCATAACGTATTCGCACGTTCTCGCGTGTAACCTACACCCCCTCCCCCCCCTCTAGTCTTCCCCCCAAGGTGAAAATAAATTCAATTGCAGACGGCGCCACCGACTAATTTGACTGCGTCGAGCCGTGAAACAGTGGCAACAAGGCTAGTTTACATAATTGCAATTTATTTTGACGCGTTCTGCCAGGTTTGACAGAGGAAGGGGGGGGGGGGGGTGGGGGTCCTGTCGGCTACGTTGCCTGGACGGGCACTGAGTAGATTCTCGTGTTCACTCTCACCGGAGCAATTCCCTCGTCCTCACTGTACCTAGTTGTATCCGTTAGTATGCTTCGTCCAGGAGTCGCTTCCAGCAGGTCGCCCGCAACTAAACTCCCAGTACTTGTGTTACTATGTATATATATATAGTATAGTGTCTCTCTCTCTCTCTCTTCCTGAATCCTGGTTCCGATCCAAGCACCTTCACCAACGGGCAGCAGCCACCACCCCCAGCTCATTGATCAAACACTATCTGTTTATCCCCACTTCAGAATAGCAGCAGCCATGGGTTGAGCCGCGCCCGATTTAGCTTCGCCCTAAACCCCCCCTCTGTGTAACCAGGGGGTGGGTAGAACCCGGTGCCAATGCACCTTCAAGTGGGTTATCGCGATAATTACAGCCTGGTTCTCTCGGGGCACCACGTCGTTCCCAGTGGTGCGCGAGCACTTGCGATTGTGATTAATTAGCAGAGTCTCGTCTGGGCGAGAGGATTGCCGTGGCTCTCTGACAAAGTAGAGACAGAGAGAAAGAGAGAGAGAGTGAGTAAGTTGGAAGAAACAAAATAAAAAAATACAGGCATCATCCACACTGGCGAGAAGCATTCCCAAGAAAAATTAAAAAGCAATTCCACGTATGCTTGATCTCAAACTTTTATCCGGCTGGGACGGATTGAAATGATGTAACGATGCTGCCGAGATATAACGGTCCAGGGTATGGGCCAGGTTAGGTTGGATCGACTGAGTTTTAAATATTGCCACTGCCAGACCCCCTTAACGGGCCGATATTGCGACATCGATTGCCGACGATGTCATTCACTTGCTGAAAAAAAAGAAGAAAAAAAAAAGGAGAGTGGATGCTGAAACGCGACACGTAATGGCGTCGTGCGAAAAATCCCTCTACCCTTATCTACATGCTTGGCTATATTCGCAGCGTCGTCGACGTTCCTTGGCCCGACGACGCCTATTCCGATCCTGAAATCGATTCTCAACGACGCTCGAACGACCAGTTCGAGAATTCGCTATAGACTGACAGATATCTTTTTTTTCCCGTATAACCTCCCATTCGTAATGTTTTCATTATACCGTTATCTGTTTTATCAATGTATACTCACCTTGACACCAGTGATACTGTCTCGGGTAATTTTTTTCGAGATTTACCATCGAATTTTCTACTGCGATCCTCCTCCTGCCGTATTGAACTTTCCGTCGAATCCTAATGGCGGCGTTCTCACGCGCTGACTAATGGCAAACGATAAATATTAATGCACGCTACTTTATCAACGTTTCGCGATACGATATAACTCGTGGAAACTCATGGAAACACCCTTTACTTTCTCTCTCTCTCTCTCTCTTACGGTACCCTATGGCCCGTAAAAAAGGAGCATGTAGTACGAACGATAAAGCCCCGTTTCCCCTTTCTTTTGCAACTGCAATGCCTCCTGCGGTGCAACTGCAACCAATATATATATATACACATATATACTTGTATATACAACCATTTACTATTCTACCTACATAGGTTTCCATGCGGGTAGGATATGTTTCCGGATGTGCGACACAGAGTGAGATTTTCTCGTAAATACCAGAAGATTTTCACTGGTACGACGCGATAGGAGGTAAGAAATTCCTCCTCGGTCTATGACATTAAATTATATCCCACGCCAGGACGAGAGACTGCTATCACGGGAGAAAGGAGGTTGAGAAAAAAAAATTGTGTAACGTCGGAAAAAGAAAGAAAAAAATTAGGTCATCGGATACTTGTTTACCGTAGTATCGCTCTGTAGTGACAATTTTCAAAAGTATCTTCGCGGATACCCCTACCCAGGAGACACTGCGAGCGTTATCAAACGGACGTATGTAGGCGTGCGTGTAAATTATTTTTAAAAATGTATCATTGCATCTATCGGCAATGCATTTCAATTATATACACGGCGTACATAATTCACGGGGAAATGACATTTAGTAAATTTACCTGTGACTTCCCAATGGGAATTTCATGATGATTTACGAGCTATGACGTATCCCTGTGTCGATATACACACGCACACACGCACAAGGAAACGAAACTCGGAAATTTTACATTATTCATAGGTGCGTACAGGGAGACTCGTACGTGTCTGATGAATCGTATATATTCGTTTTGCAACGTGCAATGTACAATGCCAAAGGGTAAAGTCTGCGTCGGCGATTATTCGCCTGTATCTTGTACGTCTGTAAAAAGGATCATCTCATTATGCGGCTGGAAACGTGTCTAGCTTTATAGGAGTCGTTACGATCTACATTATTTGCTGACTGTATAGTGTGTATATATATATATATTACGTATACCTATATATAGCTAGTATCTATATAGAACAGTAATATGTAAATTACGTGGCGTATAAATCCACGTAATATCTCACCGTCGAGATACCCCTTGTCTTCCGGTGGGTTTCCTCTTCCTTCTTCATCCCTTTATCCGTTTCCATTGGTTTCATCTCCACGGGCAGATACTTGCGAATCTGGAAAAGTCAATCTTCCGTGGGGAAAAGATTCTCGCACCCTGTATATCCTTACGTCATGGCTTTATCTGTTATCGCAGTTATGCGTTTTCCATATGTAATTTGTGCGTGTGTGTATATATATGTATATATCGTGATTGCCTTATCCGAGGATGTTTGGATGATCTTTGTATACCGGGTGTCGTCTTTTAAGTGTTTTAAGAATTTAGTTTATTTTTCAATTCGTCGCGATTGTCGCGTCGATTAATTTGAGGGAAGTTAGAAAGGGTGGTTAGGGAGGGGGCGGGGGGGGGGGGGGTTAAGGATATTTTTCCGAAATGGCGGAAAGTAAAAATTTGCCAATTCCCCATGCGTTCGTTACTAACGGGTGGTCCTCGTTGAATTTGGTGTTCTTGCCGCGAGCTAGAAGGAATGCCAAAACACTTGAGAATTTGCAATTGTAAGTGGCGCGCTGTGTTTTTCCGGGGTGGGGAGAGGGGTTGTAAGCGCACTCTGGAATATTCTGACGGGTTGTGCAAGTGCCCTGACGAGATGCAAATGGCGTCGTTGCCGTGCGAGGTTATTGGTGAACAGGCAGACGATCAGACCGGAAGACGGTTGGGGAGATTAAATATTGCGCCCCTTGGAAGCACTTGGCTCGAATAATAGAATTATTGATACAGTACCGTGAGTGAGAGAGAGAGAGAGAGAGAGAGGGAACATATAGTAGATACACAATGAGGAAGAGAGACAGAGAGACTCGCCGAGCGTTAAGAGAGGTGACTAAACACTTTATTGCGAATCGGCAGACTTCGCTGGAGTAAATGGAATCGAATAATGATGAAAGGGTAGGTCCACGACTAATGGGGTTGCAGTACAGAAGCTTGGACGGTCATAGTCTTTATACGTGTAAAAATGCATCCCTTGTGTCGTCATTGGCTTCGTTCCCCTTTGCTCCTTCAGCATTTAAATAAATGTGTAATTAAACGCAGAACCATCCCGGAAATGAACGTCGCTTTATATGCTCGACGGAAATTAGAGAATTCCTTGCACATTTTTTTTTCTTCCCTTTTTCCCCTCTGCCTATCTCCACCCTCCCCCTTCAACCAACCCCCGTCGCTCCCACCCTCGGCTATACGTTCAACGTTTTCTTCGTTCGGGTAATTTACATAGCGCCCGCTTGTTTGCAGCCGTAACTACAACAAACCCTGTGCCAACCCCCCATGTCCCACCCCTACTCCCCCTCTTCATCGGGCACTTGCCGACCTTTCCTCAAAAGGGTAATACAAATTAGATTTTTAAGTATATTTCGCCTATCTCGTACTGCCCTCATTTTTCCCTTTTTACCCCTCTTTCGCCCCTTACGTCTCATGAATATATTAAGCCTGTCTATACTTTTCGATTTGGCGAATGTTTTTTTTTCTGTTTCCTGTTCTTATATTAAATTATTATTTTTTTCTTTTGTTGGCACTTCCCCTATTGTATTTTCGCCGGTCAAAAGTCACGATGCTTTGTGCTCTTTGCTCGTATCGCAATTTCGGATTTGGAAACTGATAGATTTTCTTGCGGACGCCCACACGGTGGCACGTAATTTGTTGCCGTATGTATTTCTATGTTATATACTGTATATGTATGTAATATATAGAGCGACCATTACTTCCGGTATCGTGGATGGTATTAACGCGATGGGAACCACATGGTGAATGCGGCCACAAGAGAATTTCAATTTTGGCCAATCGATAAACCATGCTAATACCGGGTGACACTTTTTTCTGAAAACGAAAGGCAGTTTTTCATGGGGCGGTTAAACGAGTTCATTTATACAGTTAACGATGTTTTTTCGCACTGGTGACTGTTGTATTTATTTTTCTATAAATTTAACTCATCCACGCGAACGTATGGTAAATCGAAGAATTTCGAAGTTCCTTGCTCTCGTGTTTACGGGCTAACAGTTATACGGGGAACAAATAATGCGAATCTTTTTCGCGTAGATATTCGCGAATTGCGTGCTCGCTCATGTAAATTTATGCTTTTACGCTCTATTGGCCGCGATTACACTCGGCTGAGCTTGTCCCCGATTTACGATTCGTAAAGGACAGGAAACAGTCGAATTTGCTGATGTAGATACATACGTGGTTTTAAGTATGTGGGAAGACCAGGGTTTCACGTAGTTACGTGATATTTGGCGATTTTATTTGTCTTTGAAAATTTCGTAAAATTAACATTTTATTATGCCGAGTCAAGTAACGATAAAGAATCAAGAACGGAAGATGGGATTATATTATTATATATATATATATATATCAGACTGGTAGAAAATAATGAAAGATGAATTCTGAACTCCGAGAGGGATCGCAATATTTGCACCGAATTATTGCATTTAGCTCGATTTAAAGTTTCCCTCCAGTCGATGAGATTTACCTTACACCCCTTTCTCATCGTCCGAATCCTTCCAACTTTTCAGTCCAACTTTTCTGCGTTCGGCAAAGAACTATCAAACTCGTTAAAACTTATGTTATGCCGGATTCAAATTAGCGAGAAAGGAACCGGGAAAATTGCGAGTACTGATAATCGAAGTTTTCTCGAGAAAGCAGTAATTTCATGCTTCTATTTTTGTTTTAACATCTATATACCAAATAGAGAAAAAACCTAGGAATTAAAGGGACGAGTGGTGGAAATGAGTCACCCTGATTTGCAAAAATAACGAATCAGTCACAGCACGTTTGAGATTCATAGAAAAATTAATTACCTGGAAGATTTGTCAAAGGACTTCCGGTTAAGAGAAATACGGTCCTTTACAACCCTCGATTTAATAGTCTCGACCCCCCCCCCCCCTCATAACCGTATAATAATCCATCAGCCTTGGAAATTATAAAAGTTGAACGTGTAATAGATTATTAAAGTTACGGGGCTGACGGTGCTATGGCGGCCATAACTCGGGTCTGGATGCATGGCCCCTGTCTGATGTGGTCTTGCTAGGCTGTCTAATTAGTTGCGCAGTAACGTCGCACCGGAAATTACAACGTGCCAGTCTGCGCACCGAGCGCCGGTATGAATTATATATAATACCAGAGGCCTATTGCGCGCGCCGTACCACCATCCTACGAATCATTAAAGAATTATTTCATATCTTTACATTTTTAAAGTAACCGCAATCCGTCAAATTAACTGTATATCGTGAAGGCGCACGGCAAGCGGCAAGTTCACACGCATTGAACGACGACAGCGACGAACAATCGTCATCGCGTAATAGCGACAACAATACTTTTGAGATATTTTCCATATGCGGCAACGTAACTATAACATGTAATAAAAAAAACCCATCCCCTATACGGATTGAAAATAAATTGCATTACACATTACAATCGCTTTAATTAATTTCATGAAGATTAAAGATGGCTACCCTTATTTCTGTTTCAGAATCTGAAGAATCAAATTATGACGACTAATCTCTGGGTGGAACAGGTGAGCGAATGACGCCGTTTTGGCAAACGCAATTTATTGTCTATTTATACTGATAAGCTGATAAGGTATTTATTGATGGTATTAAGTTTGTATATTGGTACACGTGGAGAGGGTGTCGCTTCGTATGTTATAATCCGTCATTTTGTTTATTGTTATTTTAATTCGAATACGAAATCGTGTCTATTAATTTTTGCCGAATCCTATGATCAACCCCTTCGTATTGCATACACCCCTTTACGCGGCTGGTCGATTTTTCCAGTCACCCTTTGGATAACAACCCCGGAGAGTATTGAGTAACGGAGTTAGCATGCCGACGACGTATGTCACAGGGGTTGACTGATAACCTTCGTTCCCCTATTCTATAACCCGGGTTATATCCGAACGAAATGACGCCCCTGTACGATAGGGGTGGTTTGTTCGTATGTTCCGTATATTTGTACAAAATGACAGGCCAACTGGCGGGCTTTGACGAGCGGGACAGATATGCGGATAACGCGACGGTTTTGCTTTCGCGTTACTGAATTATATCTGTAGCTTTCGGCCATCTTTACAACCCTAACCTCTTTCATCCCCCCGTACGTTTCGCGTATCCTGAATAATCGCGTGACTTGATTGAATTCGCTATTCAACGTATCGAACGAATCGTATGTATCGATATGCATTTGAATCGAACTACCCTTCATTTTTCATTTTGATTTTTATTTTCCACCTATACGGGGTGTTTCGGAATCTCGAAAGCCACAGAAAGACGTTATTTTACAAGTATTCGTGCCTATAGGAACTTTGGGGCGGTTTTCATAAATTTCATAGTAAAACACACGTTTACTTCGATAGCTCGAAAACTTTTGGTAACAAAACGATATATTTTCAATTTTCTAATCCGCCGGGAAAATTAATTTTGAATTTATCTGTTATTCTCAAAGCAACGCGTGCGTACTTCATTCGACGTACCCGACTTCGCGTGGTACATATATGGTATACGTATGTGACATTTACTGTCTGTAGGTGTATTCCCACGAAAGAGAAATGCTCTATTTTCGCAATGGAGCCAATAATATCTCTTTTATCGTCTCGCTGTAGAAACCGGATGCAGCTACCGCGTCCGGTTCCGTGCACGTAAAAACTCTTGGCTCTAGCGGAAAGTGCGCAAGGTATCATGGGATTTCGTTTCCAGTCACTGGAAAACGCTTCTCGAATCGAGTTGAATTTTACAATGGCGATTTTCCACGCTGCCCTGACTCTTTTCTTCTGGATAACTTTCACCCTGTAAACCATCACCCCTTCACCCCAACCCTTGTACGATACTAGATACTTTTTCAAGTACAATGTATATCCAATCCGAACGCCGACGCTCGTTTTCCGCCATTTATTTTCGACTCGACGTTCATCGAACTCGAGGAACTCGACGGAATATTCGCGACAAAATTTTCTTTTTCTTAATAATACGGAAAAGATAAAAAGATAACTGAGAGTCTGTGACTTTTATTTACTCCTCAATTATTCACGCGACATTTTTACCTTCAGTGATAATATTAATTGCGTTGCCCTTAGAAATTTTATACCTACAAGGAATACTAACCTTTCTCGAAGAATCTAGAATCATTCGAAAAAGCTTTCAACGACTGTCGCCGCTTTCGTAAAGATGGCCGCTGTCCTGTACAAGAATTTTACAAGTTCTTATAGATGGGTAGGTTGGCATCCCTTATAACGTTTACGGTCTGCGTGTTTCGATAACTGCATTTCTGCTTCTCTCTCTCTGTTTCTGTCTCTCTCTCTCTCTCCCTCTCTATCCCGTAGACACTTAGCAATAGATACGTCCATGTTCCTGTTACAAAGAAAATACGTTTTCCGCAGTTCTTTCCCAACAGTCGATGCTTCTTCTTGTTCTTCTTTTTCTCCATTATCATATATACATACATACATATATATATATATAGGTACAACGTCATGTACGGCTCAACCCCTGCAATTCCACTTCACCCCTATAAAATCGCATACAATCAAAGGCACACAATTTTCTACTTCAATATTTCCCAGTACTCGAGAGGATATACATTTTTCTCTCTCTCTCTCTCTCTCTCTCTCTCTCTCTCTCTGTATATATATATATCTTTCTTTACATTCTCCTATGTGTTTCCGTGTATTATATTTTCGACATCTCCACAGCCACCCTTGCACCGATTTGATATATCTGCGCAAATTCCCTATAGGGCCGCGACAAGTAGATCGGCTGGCGGACAAGCAATTTCCTCAGACAGCAATAAAATCGCTGATGTATATAAACACACATATATATATATCGGATTTCAGTGTTACATTAGCGAGAAAAAAAATTGGTCATACGAATAAACGAGGACTATTCTTTCCTCGGTTTCAATTTATTGACAGTCAATATAAACTGTATGCTTTCAAGCGATAAGCGACTATATACCTATGCCCACGGAATGTACGCGCAAGCATATATGTACAGTGTTTTGGGTAACTATACTATAGGATAGGTACAGTCATATACCCACTATCCGGTATGAAAAGCGCAACGAGAACGTTTTCGAAAAATAACGTTGGTTTTCAGGAACGAGCGAAATAAATTTACCTTAAACGAGATCGACGCTTCGTCGAGAATGGGTGTGTGGGTGTAACGTATTTTTTGTAATTTTCATCGATTTTTACCTTAAATAAGGATGCGCCATTTTTTAGTGGATATTGAAAAATTTTGAAAAAAATTTTTCCCGTTAATTTTGGGACTTGCGTCAACGAATATCTTATTGACGTATGATTTGGGATTATTAGATAATTGTTTATATCTCGCGAGGCATTGCGTAATCAAATGACTGTATCAATAATTTGTTTATATTTGTTGTATTGGCTGTTTCAAGTCATGGTACGACTACAAGCTGCGATGGGAGCCCAAGGAGTACGGAGGGGTGCATATGTTGCACGTGCCGTCGGATCACATATGGCGGCCTGATATAGTTCTTTACAACAAGTAAGTCGATAATTAATTAATTGACTTTGTTTTAATTGCGTTTAATTATAACGTAATATTATCGAGTAGCGGCTAAGCATGACGCCCAGAAAATTAGAGTCGAGTGGACGTAACACTACTTGCGTTATATTTTATTCGTTCACTTGGATACAGCCTTTTCTTTTTTAATGACCGAGCAGCGTTCGTTCTCGGTTATGACGTAACGGTTTATTTTTTTCGTCTCGGACTGAGAAAAATAATTAAAAATATTTTCACGGTGTTGCGCTTTGAGGTCACGTGGTACTGCGTAGGGTATCGAATGTCCACTCGACTCGTACGAAAGAACAGAGATTTACATACGTGTACATGTATTACGTTGCTTATGTGAATATTAAAAAAAAGAAGAAATTCACTCTGACGTGCAATTCGAAAGAAATGATCGCCTGTTCGAAACGCGACGATATTTTTCGTAATTTTTTATCTCGCGTCGAGCCAAAAGTCGTATTAAAAGTTTTTCGAAAATATTTCATCACGCGCTCACTCGCGGTCTAAAAAGTCGAATTTTATTCGTTTTAATAGAAAATTAAAAAATTTTTTTGACTGTCTTTCTTTTTTGTCTTCTCTCTTTTTCACTCTTTCATCCGAGGTACGAATTCCGTCTTTGTCTGACTTCCGTATTCTAATTCCCACTGTGATTCTCCATCTCCACTGGTACGTACCTATGCCAACCTATATAGTATATATTATGCAATGGCATTCGTCCTTTTTCTCATTTCCACCTTCCATACTCCCAAAATCGCGATCCCTCTTTGAGCGTTTTTGCATAATTTTTCGCGCGCTCGACGAGCAGGCGAGAGTATAAAACTTGGGCCGAATTTACGTTCGTTTGGCACGTCATTCCCGTCGGTTCGGTTACGATAAGTCTCTACGTAGACGGGATAGATTCATATCGCATGAAAATACGGGCGCTGCGGCGAGTGTCTAGATGGGCGCGGATATATTAAGGAAACGAACGAAAAAAAAAAGAAAAAACAAATGACAGACACTTTAGAAAAGATTACACGATAGAAAAAAAAATCAACCCCGATGCGTTACCGGTACAAAATCGAAAAAAAAAAACGAATAAATTTCACAGCCTCCACTCGCATCCCCCTGAGACGAGATATCTCTCGGAGATCAGGTGTATCCTGCGCAAGGATGTTTGTCACGGACAGTCATCAGGAAAGGAAATAGAGTCTTGTACACTATAGAGGAAAGAATTCGAGACTCAATTCTAAATCGTCTACAGCATCCTTCCATTTTGAATTCCCACCCCTATATAGATATACAAAGACTCTATAGGATTTCAGACACACACAAAAGCATATATATATATGCTTCTCCTATTCGTAATCGGGAAGGGGGTTTACCTATCTTTTTCTCTCTCCCCTATTAAAAAAAGAAAACAATAGAACCAATACCAGATGATCGATACCTTCGATTGGTTTTCACACGTTGTGTTTACCTACCCCCATTTTCAGGGTGTGTCTCTATGTATCGTATATCTACGTGCGGTTAAATTTACGACAGTCGATTTACATTACGATACTCGATTCGCATCATCACGTAGGGCATTACGATGCAGATGCATTCCTAGGACGTGTTGTGATGCACTTTGAACTCTGAAGATTCGTGCCATTGCACATTACGATGCCATCTACGTGTAGCTATCGATGGGGCGTCGCGACGGAAGATTAACGTACAGTAGAGATGCATATAGTATAGTTATATATATTGTATACGGTAGTCGGTACTTACTATTGGATTTTATATATACTATGTTCGTGCTTACTTCTCTTTTTTATGGTTATGCAATTTCTTAGTTTTCTCCTCGGCTTTTCAGTCGGGTTATAAATGCTATTCTTCTCGGTTTGTTTCCTCTGCCTGCGGTCGTGAGAAGTTTTCATGTTCTTTTTTCCCACCCCCCCGGAAAAATATCATTCGGCTTCATCCCTCATTTTGACTTCGTTGGCAGCAGCTTCCGCCGTCGAGTTAACTCGATTTCTTCTGGTTCCATTAGTTACTTATTTCCTTTTTTCTTTTGTTTTTTTCTTTTACCTTTTCTCGTGCCACTTTCCGCCTTAATTCTACCTGCCGTCGTTCCGGGATCGGGAACGTATAATGGGATATGATTTATGGCCTTGTTGCGTAACAGGTATTGTCGCGACGATGCTAAAGGTCACGAATGGTCGTTGAATTTTAGAGATTTTTCTTTTTGATTAAAATCTATTTTGCAACTCTTTTCGAAAGATCACGTAAGTCTGTTAAGAAATTTTAATCGAAAAGTGACAGCTGTCAGACTTGACAGTGAATTAGGAGCTTCGCGTTAGTTAACGTAATTTAACAGGGAACGTAGCAACGGCGAAAACTATTGTCGACAGAAGGGTGCGAAAAGGGTTTTTGGGCAAATCCACAAAAGATAGGCGCCGGAATCTCGAGCGAAATGTACGTCAGCGAGAGATACACGGGTAATAATTTATCATTCCCGGTACAGTCGGGTTCTATAAATTCTGGATACGAGTCGTAGGGATGTTTTTTTTGGGGGGAGGAGAGGGGCGAAAAAAAACGTAAAAATAAAAAGAAGAATCTTCCAAGCCAGAGGTACCAAAAGACATTTATCAAGTAGCGCAGAAAACACATCTTTCTGCGTTTATCGAGTTGGCAAACTTAGATTTTTTTTTCTTTTCTTCTCCCCATAGAAATTTCCTTTTGACGTCAACGGTCTTCTGTGATTTTAGGACATCGGTGTCAATGAACGTCACCCGTGACGTAATATTGCGATAATCTCGCTGCTAGGAAAATCTGACAAATAACAAAATGGCGGTGGCATATAGACCGTACAAACTTTTCGATCTGCCATTAAAGTCTTAACTCATCCCTAGCATTAGTATCAGCATACCGGATCTCTTGTGGTACAGGCATATAATGGCGACCTAACAAATTCTAAATCCAAAACCTCCATCACGAAATCACTTAGAGATACCATTAACGGGAAAATCAGTCTAGGTTAGATTCCGGCCTCTGGGAACGCGCGGAGATTCCGCTTGTCGGCGGTTCTACCAACCTGACGGTAATACGAAAATTCCTCATACGTGGGATAGCGCGTGTACAGTGTTACAGCTATGCTTGGCATACCCGTACCAGGTGCATGGGATGTTAGAGCATACGTGGTTAAATAGATAGAGGCACTCTGAGATCTGTCCATTGATCATGGATCTATCGATCCGAATATTTCGACCGACCCATTTGCGATATCGCTTGAGACGATAGAAAATTAATCCGCAAAATTTTGAGCGGTAATTAGTTAAAAATTCTGAATTATTTATTTCGAGTTTATTTATAATAATTTCTATTGATTGGTAGGCATAATTAAATAGGAGGATTCGTATAGGAGGATTCGTATAGGAGGATTCGTATAGGAGAACTCGTTAGCGTTTTCCTTTATGAAGAATGCCTAAGTGAGTCTGTTAGCACAGTGGCATAGGGCGCTTTAAAATGAAGCTTTTTCTTCTGGACTATTTTAATTAAGGGTCGTACACACCGATCCCGACTGTACCTATATGAATGCATTGTAATTTGTTGTGACGTCATATCGATGTTTTTCTTCCACTTGCACAGGTCGAAGGTTACTTACTTCGGATAATAGGGTTCATTACACTGTTGAAAGTTCTTGGCATGCATTATCAAGATGAAAACCCACAGTTTGCATAATTAAATCTGCGACCATTTGGACCTGATTGAAATCTCCTTGAGGACAATTAAATTCCTGTGGTTACGCAAAGAACTGGTAATCACTAGTAATAATTAGAGGACCATTTAATAAATTATGATCGATACCCACCTCTGTTACGGAATACCGATATTGAATTTATTAGGTATAGAACAATTGAGTCAATATTGACTTTGCATCGTGCAAATTTTGTAAATTACGTAAAATCGATGCGTAGATAATTTTTCATGGAAATCAAATGCAGAAGTGAACATGATAATACAGTGATGTGTAGATTTGTTGATTGGTAATTATTGTTTCTTGTAAAACGTGTCCACTGTGTAATGGATGAGCTCAATTGTATTTTTCATTGATGCGATTGCAGTGGCGTAACATATCAAAATAGTGTATCCTGTTTTAATTGCTCGGTATTATATCGTCAGCTAAATTAAATTTCGCACACTGGCTCGCAATAAAATTTGCAACATTACCATTCGCGAGTTTGGTATATACGCAGATGTACAGACATACATACGAACATACGTAAATACGAACACTCGTGGTTGGACTCTGTAAGATTAATCGAAAGTTCAATGGCGTCTAATCGATTTTCACGATCAAGGGTAGCTTTGAAAATCGATTGAAAAATTTCGACCATTTTATTTTTAATATCAAGTACAGTCCCGATAAGATCCTATTATAATGAGCAGTCTGAACGTATCGGTATAAGAAAAAAAAAAATTGAAACTCAAAGACATCAACTGTCACCGGACGTCCAACTGTCAGAGAGAAAAAGAGTACCGTAAATTGATGAAATGCTTGTAAAATCAGTAGCATATTTCAGTAACCTTATGACCTTTGCTCTTATCGTAATATCTTTCCCCGTCATCCCCCATTGTCCTGGTATTTCGAAATATGTCAGGAAATCGAACGGTGACTTCAAATAAGATGGAACCAGCCTCCCTGACTCGTATCCAGGATCTTCGAAGGATCCTTGAGGATCTTCGAATCTCGTTGGATCTGGAGCGAAGCAGGTTACAGGAGGAAATGCAAAAGATCGTTTGGACTACCTATTGCGCAATGGAACCTGAATATCCGAAAGGACACGAAGGTTTCCTTCATCCCTTATAAAGGAGGAATATATCCTGTCGCTAGGAGTCCTAAGGGGACTCGAACGATCAAATGCCGAATGGGAAATGCTCGTTCCTGTCGCAGATAACTTGCCTTTCGACGAGGATCACTTGGATACGGGACGTCAGCTTGGAAGTCATTCAAATCAGTTATCCAGTAGGAGATACGATGACTGGAATGTAAGTGTTATATAGTTTGCTGAATCGGAGACAGGGTTAGACGTCATTCTGTCAATTCCTTATATACCTGTAATCGTCATTTGATTTTTTTTTCATTTAAAGAAGTCATTATCGATTTTAGTATATTTTTTTATATTTGATGATACACCTTGTCAGGGTTATCCGGAACGACTGATGATGAATGACGGTTATATCGATGGCGGCCATATTGCTCGTTCGACACTCTCGAACGTATCGAACTTCTACAAGAGGAAGATTCTTGACCTTCAAGCAGATTGCTGCGCGGAATTGAATCAGGTCAAGTGTAGATTTATCGAGTCTTTGCAGGGTCTGGAAAATGGGCAAATTCGCAAGAGCAAGTATCGCGACGAAGTTTTTGCAAGGATAAAAAGTCATCGAGGAACTCGCGATACTGTTACGCGTGACACGAGTGACGAGGAGCTGTGGAAAATGGCGGCGCGCGAACGTAAATCGCTCTTCAGGTCAAAGTACGTTTTAAGTATTTTAACTTCACGTTTTTTCTTATTAAAAAAGTTTTTTTGTAAGGAAGAGATAATTTCGATTTTTTTCCTATCAAATTTGAATTGAGAGTTACGATATGATTTCTAGAGTTACTCGTTATGTATTATCGATTTATTTTCATGATATTCTCTCTCCGACCCCCCATCCCCCCTGAACCCTATAGAATTCTCTTACTATTCGTTCCGTTTGATGAGTTTTTCATCGCTCTAAACGAACGCTGAAAATCATCCTCACGATTCAATAGATCTCTGGTCGTCGATAAAGTTCAAAGCATCTGTTCGAGCAATGTCTGCTGTACCGGTAACCGTAGCGACGCCGACATTTGCGGTTTGATCTACTAGGCTTTCGGATTTACATTTCGAATCCACTCGGGTCTTCGACGTTACTGACTTTGACGTTACCCGAGAATTATTCCACTATACTTCCTGGTCACATTGAAAACGCATCCAGCTACAGTAACCCGGATAACTCGAGGATAGAAGATTCGAAGATGCCATTTTGAAAAAAAAAAATGACAAGAATCATTGAGCAAAAACATTATAGTCATGATATCTCGTGAATTTGTAATTCGATAATTTCTATGATATTTACAATAATTTGTATCATTATTATTATACATCGCTATATCAATTACAAAATTTGTTATAAATATTAAACGAGATCTGAGAAAAAAATGATAAATACTTTGAAAAATCATTGTGCCCCAAAACAACAGAGAGCAAAGTAACGAACGATCATAAAACCATCCAGCAAATGATCCTCCGCAGTAAAACGTCAATCTCATTTGGACCCGACGGGAATTCTGGGTACTTGATTCTCGCGGATTAATGAGATAAAGTTTTAACGTCGGCGAACCCGTTAGAGAATCTTTGAGATGGGGATGACGTGCGGGAATGATGACGGAACGACGTGGGAGTAGCGGGACCGTCTACCAGGTCGGATGTCAGAGGTCGGAGGTCGCAGTGCATTAGATTCGCCGGCTAAGCCCTTTTATAAGGGGTGAAGTAGAGTGATGGGACAAAGGCGAGGTCTGTCTTGATGGTTTGGAGAAAAGGAAGGAAGGAAAGAAGGAAGGAAGGAAGAAAAGAAAAGAAGGAGGAAAGAAGTGAAGAAATGGAGGAGTGAAGTGGTATGGCACGAATCTAGGTGGCCAGAATACCACCAAGTGTACCAGCCGCCATTGTATGGCCAGAGTGCACTCTCTGCTAAATCAGCTCCCCTCCTTCACCACCTCCATCCCCCTCGTCAGCTTCCAATCCTCCATCCTTCATTTTCTCTTCTACGTACACGTACATTCCTTGTGTCTGTCCCGCTTTGGATTTCCTTGAATCTCTTTCTACTTAACCTTGGCCAAATGCCGAAGAGCATCTTGGGTAACAAGATGGCCGACTCTTGGAATTCTCGTTGCACCCAGCAACCCTGCACTATCCGATAGTCTGGAGTTTTTTGACAATTTTTTTGGTCTTGAAATTAACTTCTGGTCTCTCTAGCTTTAATATCCACTTCACTCATTGTTTTTTGGATTAACCAAACATTGCTGGAAGCTATTGGACTGGATTTAAGTTCTAATCTTTACTGCTCAATTCCTGTATATGTATATAGAAGCGCTGGTTAGCTCTGCCAAGACGGCCATGACAGTTCTCTAGGTACCCATCTACCGGTTGACCTTTTGAAAATTTTCTATATCCGTTATCAGACTCTCTTATCAGAGGTGGGTACTGTATTATGAGTATCTGTTATTCTAGGTTTTGTGTATATGGAGTTCAAAGGGTTATTCGTTCCGGTGAATAATGTTTTTCATGATTGTAGATTAAAATGTGAAAATTTTAAATTGGTCTTGGGTCATGTTCGCAATGACAGTAATAGGTACCAGGACGTATAAGGGCTGCTGATACTAAATCAAAGTGACTCCAAAGCTGACGCTTCCGGTTACTTAAGGATTCGGACTGTTACCTTGATTTATCGTTTACGGTCAGAGTAAAGGGTCAGTTAAACGATGGTCGACATTCAATATTGGTCAGGTGACTACCATTCACTCCCTTATACACTCACTCGTAGTCAGCTTTTTCTCTTTTATGGTCTTTCGGTTAGGTTAGGTGGGTACATACATACATACTGTTATCGGTCGATCCATTGTTCTCTTGCACTCAGAGCGTCGGCGTCGGCGTCGCTCTGGCCCGTTCCCTTCGAGAAAATAAATCCCTACTCCTTTGGTCGTCCTCCGAGACGAAGTGATCTTGGATGGTATAATAAGTTATGAAATAAAAATGGGGTTAATAAAAAAAAAGGAAAAAAGGGTTTGACGGGTGTTACGGAAAACCGTACCAGCTAAGTATCCTTGAGCTTCCTAAGTAATTGGCTAATTTTCATAATTAGCCAGCGATATCGACTCTCAATTAATCCGATAATGGCGGCTACCGTGATGGCAGCGACTCTTGAGATTTATGGACGGCGAATCAAGATGAGATTATCAGGCAATTTGTTCTTATCTTCCGATCTGGTCAAACTTCCTTGATCGCTCGTTTTCTGTAATAAAAATTGAAGAAAAAAAAGAGGATTTATAACTGGCGTCTGTCGTGGCTGATTGTTATTAAACTTTACGTGCCTGACGAGATATCGCACTTTGGGATTAATTCAATTTCTCTTTCTGATCCCGCCGCGTCAGACGGGATCGCTTAGACTTGCGGCTGAAAACAATTATGAGGGACTTTCATTAGAAATCCTCCGGCTCCAAGAGAGACTACTCACTCGCCCCTTATCTCCCTTATCTCTGGCTTCCCTCTCGTCTCGATCAATGATTCATAAGACGTAACCCTCTCTGGAGCGTTTCGTTCGAGATGAGCTAAAAATATGATCGTCTTATCGTCCTTGATGAGAATTCAAAATTTTGTAATTTTTTTATCACTTTTTTGTTTTTAATGGGAAATTCAATATTTTACTGGAAAAAGAGGCATAGTTTTCATTGCTTTGAATTTATATTAATTGACACTTTAATTGTCGCCATTAACGCAATCACGTTGCGTCTATTGTCTGTGAATACATGCGACGCTTCGACGCCGACGCTGCCCTTTGTCTACCCAACCATATCCCAGGATGCATTATTCTCATGGGAGCGAAACAGGAATTGAACGAAAGGGTTGAAAAGGATTAAGTGAAAAAACATTCCACTGCAACGAAATCTTTTTTTGTCTTTGTACCTTCGTATCGCGGCCATTTTGTACCGGTTGAAAATTGATTAGGGTAAGCCGTGAGTGCGAACCGTCTGCTTCTTTTTTTCTTTTCACTTTGTTTTCGCATTTTTAGAAAAGTAACGCGTTCTCGTTATTTCGAATTTTCTCACTACCGTTATTTCCCACTCTGTTTCAGTGTCTAAATGATACTCTAACCCCTTAGGGCAACACAAACCCTCGGTCTTCAATCTCGCTGAAGAAAAATCTCTCTAACCTCACAGCTGGCCAATAAGTAACGAATCTATCTTTCCTTCTTCTTCTCTTTTTTACCCTTCTCTCTCTCGCTCTCTTTCCTTCACTATCCAGAAACAAACTCCGGATCCATGATCGTTTCGTAGTAGCTACCGCTTTTCGAATTTACTGAAGTTTCTTCCGATCGAATTTCAGGCTCTCCCTTGGGGCATGGACATAGTCGATATTCAGTTAACGGAACTTCGTTCCGAGAACCTCTTGAAGATTGGCGAGGGGGTGAAGGAGGTGGTGGTGGGTCGGGGTGAAGCATTTCTAAAAATTAGCTGGGCTAATTTACTCTTCGCGTGTAACGAAAGCCTCGATGCCAATTGGAAGTTTAGAGAGTTGGAATGAGGGAAGAGAGAGAGAGTGGGAGGGGAGGGGAGGAAAAACAAGCGGAGGGAAGAGGGTTTTGGAGAGAGGAAAAAAAGGTCTGCAGAAAAGGTCGAGAATAGAGTAAAAAAACAAAGAGGATAAAAGGGTAGGGAGATTCAGAGAGAAAGAGAGAGAGAGAGGGAAAAGCTTTTGCTATGGGAACTCGAGTGCCCGATGCCAATTCGATTTCAAGGCACGCGAGCGAAGTGCCACGTCGGTTCGTCTTCGACGAAACTCATTTCCCCAGCTGAGTTTGAAGGGAGTCGTGCGAGATGAACGCAAAGAGACGTCTGGAATTATATATTTTTCTTTTTTCAAATAACGAAAACGTATCTTTCAATTTTTCAAAGTCCTGGCTTTTTCGAGTTTTCCACTGCATTAAGGTTAGAACGATATTATCGTGTTTATCCTTATTTATCCGTAATACGTAATTGCGTGTAATAAGGTCGTGGAGAAAGAGTCACTCTTGACTGAGGTAATAAAATTTTTATGAGAAACCTCGTACAGCTACGGACTCGGTCGACCTTATCAGGGCGGATTTGAAGAAACGTCATTTTTTGAATGGACCACTCTCGCGGCACTCGACAGAGCAATGAGAATTACTCTGAAACATTCTTCGACCTTTTCCCAAGCAGTACAGACCCTTTTAAGAGAGTGACTGCCATCGACCTAGAATTGCAATATCCAGGAGGACATTTTCATGAAAAATACGAGAGTCAAATCGGATACTGCTTTTAAATGAAATTGAAGTAGTCTGATGAAAACTCGAGGATCTGAGATCTTCAGCATCCTAGTACTTAGTACAAACAGTTACGTCATTTTTTAATCTCAAATGAATGGGTACTGTACCGGTACCCATCCAATACCAACTAACGTAGATACCAGCTTGTTGAATTATCCAAACGATTTATCATCCCAAAACCAGTTGACTCATCCTTATCCCAAATCGAATGATTCTCAAGTGAATTATACGAGTCATAGAAATTTATTAAACAAATTATTATTAGATAAGCTCAACCTGATTCTTCATGAAAACAGTCCTATGTACACATTGAGTTCTTAGATTGTTTTAGACACGAAAAATCGCTGTAGCCTAAAGCTCTAACCCAATCTACTCCCCGACCCTTAGGATCGTTCAGTTGCGTACTAGTAACGCCAGGCGGCAGCATCATCGACCAGACCAACCTCCGTTCCCCGTAGTTCCTGTTTGTTTGCTGTTTGCTTCGGGATCGTGAAAGTGGTTGTTTATCAAACACTCCGGCATTGTTTCAAGCTTGCCGGCTAATTCCGTAGAATATTGATGGTACTCCGATAATGGAGTGTCCGGGCAAGTGGTCCCAGGTTCGAGAGGGTTTTATTGAGTCCTCCAACGCGAAGTACGAATAGAATGCCGTAGCTATACCAGCGCTAGCCGCTGTTACCGCCATTACTGTTGCAATTTCCGGTTGATTGTAGTTGCGCAACGAATGGTCGACTGGCTATCCAGTACGTGTATTTGCTTAGCGGGGAATGATTTCATCCTGTTAGCTTATGCTTGCATTTCGTACACGGCTCTGCCCAACGCCATTTTGACCACGGTGATCGATACTATGATTATTATTTCAATTTTACATCGAGCCTCGCCATTCCATACGGAAACGTAGGAAGCAAAACGTGGTTATCAGTGTTGCTGAATATTCGCAGGCCGTTGAATAGGCGCGTTCGCCTGGTATCTCTTTAGAAGTTACCTAATGAGTAATGAGAGCGAGGGATACAACTAGGGGATGAATTTTTACGAAAGAGATTAATGAAGAATTATTACCTGCAGGTTGCTTTGAATCGCTGCGAGTCCATGGGTCTATTATTAAGATTCACGGGCGGTCTCTCTCTCTCCTTTGCGTAAATTATAATTTCCTCTCTTACGTAACAGCGGGCTTCTGGGATCGTTGTAACTAAATGATAACTTAACGGGAGGTTATTGGCTCTGTGGATAAACGTAAACGGCGCCGTGATGGTAATCTTGGTAATTATGAGAATTCAGTCTTCGAGAGTAGCCAAAGGCATGGACTGTGCATTTTCATAGCCCTCTCGTCAGGAAGGTTATTTCGCGTCAAGCGTTATCACTAGTTAGAGTAACAGAGAGATAGAGAGAGAAATAGGTAAAATAATAGAGCAAGTGAAAAAACAAGAGAGAGAGACAGAGAGAGGCAAGGCTTTTGGAAATAGGCGTTGTGCTCGCAAGAAGACGCCTGTTCCCAGAGGAATATCTGGGTTAATGAATTGCCAGCGACGAGAGTCACGTGCAGTACTGGTGGGGCAATGGGGTGGGTAACCCCCAGAAGGAGGGTTGCTGATGGGGTAGCGTAGTGACTAAAGGCAGGAAGTGCGACGAGGCTGATAAGAAAGTTATGACGATTTTGAGATCGGTCGAGAGTTTATCGATTTGATCCTCATACCCTCTCCCCCTTCTGTACTCCAAGGCATTCCCGTCACGTGACTAATGTTATATATATGAGGGATTCCTATTGTCGTCTATCCCAAGGGTAAATTCTTCTCTCTGAATTACTCAACGCGACAGCCTCGTTCACGTGGCATATTTATTATTTCCTATTTTTTGTAATCAGCGTCAGAATCCTTCTCTATTTTCTAATACAATCTTCAACGTCAGTTTGTACACAAGGGGTGGTTGGCTACCCCTATAACAGGGTGTCCCCGTTAATGGACCGATGAACTTACTTGGATTAAACACGGGATTTCCATTTTGTATTTAACATCCAGGTTGTCTGTAAATATATAGACGTGGTCCTGCCCAAATGTTTCTGGTCTTGTTAGGTATACTATATGTGTGTGTATATATATATACACACACACATACATATGTATATATATATGTAGGCTTGATAACAAAACAATCCCACCCTCGTTTCATCCATGAAAATCCATCGACCCTCCACTCTCGGGGGTCGGGGATTAGATAGTTCGTTTGTTTAGGACCCTAGGGAGGATTACACGATCCTCGGTAATAAGACGACACTTGGTGGTGGCTTCGGGGTCAAGGAGTTAATGATTCAATGGTTAGATAACGGTATATTATTAGATTTATACTAGGAGGATTATTTATCCATATCCAGAGGGATATAAGATCTTACTGTTACTCAGTTTGGTTACTAGGTAGCCACCTAGCGGAGATCTCGAATAACACCCAAGGGTAATGGAGGTTCTTTCTCAGTCAGGAAAGGAGAAACGTCTACTTCGAAAACGTTTGAGATCAAAAAAAGAAACAGACTGGTTTATACGAGAAGTACACGTGTAGTATATATATATACTGATAATATAGAACTCCCTGGTACTCTCTCATCCACTCGAGATGCATCTCGATGCTCCTGACTGCACACTGTCCATCGGCTCCTTTTAAAATTCCACGAGCAGTTATAGCAGCTTTTTGTGTTTTCATGTAAAAATCTACCACTTGAAATTCTCAACTGATAATCTCGTCCTTTTTTTTAATTTTTCTCAAAAGCGAACTACGTCTTTCGTACATTTCTACATGTCGCGATTTTACTCGTGACTAAAGAATAAAGTGTTACAAGTGTCACGCAACAATATAATTAATGTCCGTGTACATCAGCCGTGCGCATGGATACTTTTTTTAATTACGTACTGTTTTTGGAAAAAAATCAAAATTTACAGATTACACAGTTAAGCCCACGCGCTCCAAAGTCAAGGGTGTGACTCGTAAGGGTTAAGGGTTTAGTGATAGATTCTTTAAAGGTCGTGTCTAGTTACGTTTCTTTTTTTTGGCTAATTAAAAATAACGTAAAGTGGGAATCGTTGAATCGTAAGTACAAAGTAAGCTCGACCGCCGCAGCGCCCAGAACCACTAATGTGCTCGCTCGCAGCGCGGACGGCAACTTCGAGGTGACGTTGGCCACCAAGGCCACCATCTACCATCAGGGCCTGGTCGAATGGAAGCCACCTGCCATTTATAAATCCTCCTGCGAAATCGACGTGGAGTACTTCCCCTTCGACGAACAGACCTGCGTCCTCAAGTTCGGTTCGTGGACCTATGACGGCTTCAAGGTAAACCAGCATGGTAGATCTTAAGGTGGCTGAACGAGTTTGCGACACGTGGACCATGCGATCCGAGTGATCCCGGAAAGCGTCCTCGCTATTTTGCAGTAATAGCATAAGCGTTGCGTCGTTGCATCATTTAGCAAACTGGATTACAAAAAAAGACATTCCTGACTTGGGTGCTCAAAAATACCCATTAACAAAAAAATTCGACGCTCCACGCGTTAGATTCTATCGAAAACGATGACGGATCAATCTATTTTGATATTTCTATTAAAAAAAAAAACGGTCCCAACTCCATGAAAATACATAGAGAAAGAGGGTCACGTGATTGACAAGTGAAAATAATGCTATAGGGAAAGATCTCGATCATGCTCGGATCATTTCTTAAGTGGAGCATCGAAATTTGATCATGCGCGTAAAAAGGGGAAGCTGTCAAATGATTTTTTTATCAAGAATTTCCGTGTCCCGTCAGTTACTCAAAATGACCGTTGATCTTTCGTGTTTTTAATTTGTCGTTTATTTACTTTTTAAAATCAATTACCAAGTCACCCACGACTGACAGCTTCCCCTAAATTTTTCAGGACCAATCACGATCACGTGGGGTTGTTCTTCGGTGATTCCAGCGCCGACGGCAACTACGAGGTGACCCTGATGACCAAGGCCACGGTCTACTATACGGGGCTGGTCGTCTGGCAACCACCAGCCGTTTATAAATCGTCCTGCTCCATCGACGTTGAGTTCTTTCCCTACGACGTACAGACCTGTGTTTTGAAGTTAGGCTCATGGACTTATGATGGGTTCAAGGTGCCGATAAACAAACGAATCAATACGAGAGTCTTGATGATTTTTTTTGTTCGTTTGTTTGTTTTTCTTTTTTAATCAAACCTCTTGATTTCTCGTTATTCATTTATGGATCGTTTATTATGAATTATTACGTCTCTCCTTGGTTCACGTTACGAATGCCTCGTTAAACGCCGGCTCGTTACTTTTTTTTTCGTGCGATGCGCTGTTGGACGTGTGATATCGTATTTTCTATATTTATTATATTGGCAGTATTGATCGGCGTCGTTCGTTCGTGCGTTCGTTTGTACATTTACTTCATGGTGTTCTTGAAGTGACAGATTTAGCTGCTGATATGTATTATCATAACAAGAATAGCGATCCCTGATTAAATATTACAATGATCAGGATACTTTAAAACGATCTGTCGATATATTAATGGCTAAACAATTGCATAGATCTTCGGGGTGTTGTACGAATGTTATCCTGATCTTTGTATACACGGATCGATATATCGTTAATAACAATTAGTCTCCCTACTTTTTATGGGACATAGTCAATTAAGTGAATTCATAAGACGCGTTGTCACTTTTTGAACGGGCCGCCAGCTGGAATTGGACGTTCAGCCTGGATTCTGGATTCTTCTTGATTGTTTATATAGCTGTGTTGGACGTCACTGATACACTCGAAACACGTGGGAAAGGTATAAAATTATTATCAATCAAAAGTGCGAGATCACGTGGGAATCGAAAATCACGCATGCGACTATAAAAAAACTTTATCCAATTTTAATTGTATTTTCATTCTACGTTTTTATGAAAGACTACTATTTGTTCCAATGGTACAGTCAATGCTTACTTGGACACTCAGTGCAAGGATGCGAGATACGTTCACTTTGTCTCTCTTTATCGCACTGATAGTGGGGTTACGTATTTGTCATTTTTTTTTTTCCTTACAAAATCCTTATCATAAATCGCAGCTCGCTTTTCGTTGTTCGATTCGAATCTCGCGGTATAATGTCTGGTTTTACGGATTTAAGAAACGCATCAGAGATTTACTGCTCTTTATAAGGCTCCGTTCGCTATCGAGTATTCGGTAATAAAAATGGAGGGAAAAAAGAAGTTGGCAGTTGCGACGGTACCGTCATTTATTCTTATTGAAAACCCGTTTATATCTGAACTCGATATATACATATATATATTCTGTATGTGTATATCCGCAATAAAGATTCTTGGGTCTACACTATAAATTTCTGCTTGAACGATACGAAATTTCTTATTTCATATAATACTCTCTGGATCCGTCATCGAGATTTTCATATTTTAAATTTCCCGCTCATTCGTCATCCCTATGACGCTTCGCTGCGACGACGTACGGTAGAAGGAAATCTGGCGGGATAAAATCTTTTTTCGTATCTGAATGATAAGAGGAAATTTTGCGAAAATTTATTCGAAAAAATTTGGTCCTCGCGAAGATGGCCAAAGTATGGTAATCGGACTTCCGGTAATTCTTTGCTCGTGGATCATATATTATGCATTGGCGTTAAACGTGACGGAATCATATATTCGTGGACACGCGGTAGATTTTCACTGAAATTTTTCCCGATCAGATATTTCCCAGTGTCTTATTGTCATTCGATGACCTCATGCAGAAAGTATTTCACAGAAATGATAAATATATTAGGGATGATCGATATTTCCTCATCTCATAAGGAACGTCTTCTCAGCCTCCAGTTATTCTAGGAATTACGAACCCCTCGAAGAATTCTTGATCGATTCGATCTCCTTTTGGATGCTGCTCTGGCGCCTCTTGGTGATTCGGAATTTCTGTTTCCTTATCGACTTCATTCAGCTGGTTTAATCACGCTTATCCAGTTGCAGATATTAATCCGGAATAAATTACTCGAATGAAAAATAAAATAATTTTCAAAATTTTGAGCTATCAACTTTTTCGGAGCTTAATTCTCAAAATACGAGAAATCCATCACTTATCGTCCAAATTACACTTAATGGCAATACAGGCTTAATTAACTTTCCCGTTAGTTCACAGAACGAACCAAGTTGCTAAGGTCATTAAGATACTGTAATCATCGTTCACAGTGATAATTAATACGTTAAGGGTTTAGGAAATGGCCGTGTAAACTTTGACCCTTTAACACTTGTACCATATACCAAGAGTCTATTTGCATTTGCAAGTCTTCAATCCACCCCCTGACCAGTTCACCTTCTTCAGGATCGATATTCATCCCCTCGCGCTACGTTTACCTGATTCCACTAAAATACACAGTGGCTACTTCGCGTATCGGCAACCAGGTACCCTTTTTTTAAAGATAAGAATAATTTCTGCACACGTTCTCCCGCTATCAAACGGAATTACAACCCTCTCGTACGAGCATCTCGCGAACCCAAAATCCAAAGTTTTCCCCTTAGTTGCCATTCCCCAGAAGGGGATGATTTAAGATAAGCTCGTAATTAATGCTCTCAGCCGGTTGACAGCAGCCCTGGTGCTGCTTGTCGCGATAAAGACACATCTCACGTATTTCTCTTGCAACCACCCCTTGCAACCCTCAAACCCCCCAGCATCCCTTTCATGTCTTAAGCAAAGTTGATTTGCGGCTTATATTCGCCAAAGGGGAGTTAAATGTACTGGCAATAATTAATATTACTTCCCACGCGAATTCGAGCTGTAAAGGGGATGTAGCCACACAACCCTTCTTAATTGATAACCGATCGTTCTCCATTTTCGTTCAATCTTCCATGTTTTTCCAGCAAAATTTTTCGCACGGTCATCGTTCTTCCTGATTATTGACAATTCGCGTATTGTATGACCAGTGATTTGTGCGATGGGGGAAAATATTTTTTTTTCTGGAAAAAAGGGCAGGAAAACTAGGCTTGTATTATTGTCGTTATTTAATTCTTCTTATCTGGGAGCTTTGAGATGGGATGCTGCGATTTGTTAAATTTCGCGATATTTCAATGTATGGGGATTCGCAACGCTGGCACGATGGGTCTAATGGAATTTTGCGGTTGCGGATTGGTATTGAATGTCTGGCTCTGTGCAGTTTCGCAATATGAATGCCAACCTTACGTAATCCCTATACCTGCGTCACTATATGAAATTCCCCTATTGACCGCCAACATGATTCGAGTCACATTGCGGTGATATCTATATTACCGAAACGTTCGCCAAAAGATTTTTTGTAAATGATAGAGGATCACGTGACCCTGAAATTTATGCCAATGATTCCCGGGGAAATGTATTGTCACGAAAAAAAATGGATACGAGATAAAAAAAATACGTAAAAACGTCATTAGAATAACCTTCGTCCATTATGCTAAATCCTACCAAGAAAAATAATATCGCAAACGGTCCATGGGTTAATCCGACTTTTTCCACTGAATAATAAAAAAACAATTCGTGCCCGAGATAAAAATGTATTTATCGAAAAATCATATCGCGTCCTATGTAAATACCAATTATACGAAAAATTAAAAGCTTCGCGTCTCGTTTAACAATTTTAATATTTACCGTTATACGGTTATCACGTTTTACGGCACAGTTATCCCTGTACCGGATTCGACTAATTGATTGTGCAAAATGCCAACGCGAAAGATGACAATAAAATAATAGTGCGTTTCTACAGTTAAAATTTCACAGGCTAACTGCAAGTGTTCATATATATAATATATACACATAGATCATATACAAATTGTCCACCCCTAATTGAACTTCGTAAACGCGATTAACGGCAAAAGCCATAATAATTACGTAATTCCGATTAGCCAGTAACGCCTAGCTAGTACAGTCTATTTTCACTGAACTTCAATCAGAACCTAATATTATAGAATTGGTTAAGTAATTATTACACAGACTGGCATTCTCATCCCTTCCCGTGCAGTTTTCGGCTCTGAAAACAACCCTTCGCCGATACTCGACTGCCAACGACTGGCGAACAACTTATTATACTCCACGCATTACCTGGCCAGAGCTGTTCCTGGTGGTGCATAGGGCACTCTGTGAATATCCACCAGGAACCAGACCATTGTGCTGCCGTAGATACTTGAATAATGGACTTTACGAACCGGATGCCCATTATTGGTCCCTTAACGTATTCCATTTTCATTGTTAATTGCCATGGCTAATTACAGGTAGGCAGGGGTTGCCAATTGAAATATTGAGGGAGGCGGGGGGAGGGGAAGGGGCGAATTTATCACCCCACATTATTTACAGAACAAACGTATACTTGGCGAACAAACATATTTTTGGCCTTTGGATTGAATTTCGAGAATAGGGCTGATAAAAATTCAAGGGGTCGCGTATCGTTCATGGGGATGATTTCTAAGGGGGTTGACCCGGTCAGGTTATGACGCGGACCACTCACCAAGTCAGCGACTCACGTTCCGACTTAAAGTTGCACTTGCTCTACCTGGAGCATCTGTGTGGATGGTCGGTAGCATTGCCCTAAGGGTTTTTATAAAGGGGATGTTCTTGAATGCTTAAGGGAGAATTTCGATGGGTCAAAGCGAAGCCGATGTTTCCCGACTGACTATTGATGTATGTATATCTATATACACACATACTTTTATTACGTTTCAACGAATCCTGACAAAATGGTAGTCGAGTCTGATCTGACAGGGGACAAAACCACTTTTTCGTCAGTTCGTTCGTCAGGATTTCGTTCATAAGCCATTTAGCGAGTGAATAGGAAAATTCGAAATTTTCGGGAAGAACTTTTTCAAAATATTTTCATTCCGGATAAAAACTTTTAGCGCGACTCGTTTAGTAACGTGAATGAAGGGGAAAAAAAATAATTCGCCCTTATCACGACTCGCGTGAATAACAAGTAACAGATTTTTTTAACGAACCGAGCTTTAATAATTTTTCAAAAATTCATCAAGACTCGTCTCGCTTACGACAATTAACGCGTGGTTACCATATTTTTTTTTCATTGTTTTTATCTTTAACTCGATATTACACCCCATTTTTATACGGCTGTCTGCACAGTGACGTTTTAACGTCATAACGGTTCGACTAGACTGTCAGGGGGGTGGTTCGACGGGGAGTCTCGCACGTAAAGGGTTTGCTGAGTGAAACGAGGGCTGAAAATGGCTTCCAGATCGTTGACGACGTCTGGCTAGTTACGGACTGGTCTACTTCCCCTGGAGAATTCCGTAGAAATGTCCCTTTTTACGTAAGAGCGGACCATTGTCCGTGCTTGGAGTGAAGAATTTTTTCGTTTATTTTCCAAAAAGAAAAACCGAAATTTTTAATTCATTTTCAAAATACGCACAGACATTTTATACCTTTTCCATGGAGACTCGAAGGGGAGGTGGCGTCGTGGTTTGATTTTTGTATTGTGTTCTTTACGAGTAACGTTATAGGCCTTAAGAATGTATTGTGCTGCACTGTCTTATTAACAATATTTTTTTTAATATATATATATTTAACTTGTACATAAACAATTTCGCTGGTACATGCATAATACATAGGTACATATAGGTACAAATATACTCGATTACGTATCTGTATATATATACCATACATATTATGTTTATATTTATTATATACCTTTGATGCGTGTACATATATGTATACGTTCAAATGGCCTGGTGTCGGTCAAATGATTGGATGTTGTGGCGCATATAGAGCATATATGTTTCTTTTTAATTAAAATGCTCGGAAGGCTTGGTAGACACGCTGCAGATGTAATGAATAAAAAAAAGCATACGTGCGTAGGTATGACGCGGGTTAAAGAAAGAAAGAAAACAAATATTTCAAAATACAAAAATTTTTTATTTAATATTTCGATGACGAGTCTTCGTTAGTAGATATTTCCCTATTGATACAGCCATCTATATATATATAATGTTTATCTAACGTGCCTGTACCTACGCCCGTTACAAGTCGCTAGCAAACTTTTGTTAATGCTCGGACAATAAAGATGCTGGGATATCCGAAAGCAAGCAAAGGACGAGAAGATAAGAAGATACTCGAGCGATAATTGAGGTTAGAAGATGAGTATAAGACGGATGGGAAAAGAAAGAAAAAAAAAAGAAAGAAAGAAAGGCGAGAAGAAGATAGACGTTTCAAGATCGGTCCAAGACAGTATATAGGTATACACAGCTGTATATCTTCTTATATCTCCTATACCGTCTGTATCTTCTGTATCGCGTGGCCGTTTCGTCCAATAAATAAACGTTCCGTTTCGCGATTGGATCGTCGAGAACGTAAAAAAAAGGGGGATCCTAAGTTTGGGGAATTCCCTCAGGGCAGATTTGCTCGCAGGGGCGTAAATTACAGGCGTAGGATGTATCTGCGAGATGTATAGATATAGATATAAAGACACAGTCGACGTAAGAGACTTCGGGAGAGATCGTCGGCGTTCGGTAATCATCGTGTAAATTATAGTCAGTCGTTCGGGCACAGCATCCCTGAACGCTTTAAGTCCTCCGAAATGGTGGGTCCTTTTCTTCAGGCTCACGCCCCTGTAAATCAATGCCCTTAGCTCGCTACCCTTACCTGCACCCTTGCACATGGGAACCAGCATCCGGGCTATGCCGGAAGCCAAAACAGAAAGGGACAGAAGGAACAGCCCTGATTTCACGTAAGCTTCGGAGAAGTCTTGCTGAAATAATTACGAGCGTAGGCGTCGCTGATAACACCCTGTAAAATCTCACGCAGCACTTAGGGTGTACAGTGTTATTCAAAATTAATATACCCGTCGAAATTGGCCCTTTCATTTGATTTCTAACGATTCCTATGGTAAAATTATCTTCGGCCGACACAATAGCTTTGAATACCATTGTGTATATCCTTTATATAGATATATATACTCCTGCCATAACTCCATACCCCTCCATATTTTGTCAGAGTTTCTTTTCGGCCGTGCTAAAGCAGAGGGATAAATCCCTCGCTCGTACCGGAAAGCCATCCGAATAATTTTCAATAAACAGTTTTAAAAATTTGTTCGAGAGATTTATCGAAAATTTTGTTATTCAAGGAATTTCGGCGTTTTCGTGAAAACTCTTTTTGTCCAAGTAGCGCGTTATGGCTCTCAGACAAATTTTTCTAGAGAATTCATTTAGTCCTGATAAACCGTGACAACCGGAAGTAAGCTAATGAGAAACGTCAATAGGAGAAGAAGGAATGACGTGGTAGAGACGCATGAGATTATAGCTATAGCTAGTACGCGTTAGCCTGCGGTGATGCAAGGCCTGTAGTCGACGGGGTCAGGTCAGGTTAGGCTGAGTCCAAGGGATGGGGTTAACACGATGAGAAAAGGTTACAAGGGTTGACGATGGAAGAAGCGAAAGCGTCAGTACGTATAAGCGTAAACTTAAACGTAAGTGTAAACGTAAGCGTAAGTGCTATCCAGTTTACCCAGAAGTCATCGGAGAAAGTTCTAAGTCTTCATTTCCATCTTCCGACTCTCCGAACCAAGGGTGATCCTTATGAGTCCGACTGTACCCCTATACGGCACTATGGCGGCACCTGTACGTTAAGGCTTTTCCTGAGCTTTCATTGTGAGCTTTGCATGCCTCTGTTGCAAAATGGCACCGTTTGTTGACTCTGCTTTAACGTCTGCTTATTCACTCGAGCTTGCTCGTCCTCGCGACACTCGCCATCTTCTTTCTTCTGACCTTGCGTAATACGCGCTAATAACATTGATAACAATACTAACAACAATAATAATAATTAAAAAAAACGAACAACTTTACCATTTTTAAAATGGCTACTCGATTCTTATCTCGAAATGCGTAAAATACATTGAATTCTGGTATAACACTGTGTTAGGAAGACACGTAGGTTTTGTTTTTTGATACGAATTTTCCGAGAATAATTACAAAATGGCACAGGGGGAGGGTACAGCTGTTGTTAATTTATTTTTTAACAACTTTTTTTAACGTAGAATGCAAGTTTTTTCTTTGTTTAGCTAGTTTTCGTCAATTTCACGTGTATTCCTACTGTATTTTTTATCAGTGCTTTTTCTCTCTCACGCGTTAACTGCTGTTGTCACAGTTTTTTGTCTATGTTTATACTTCTTATTCGATCCCTCGCACTCTTCACCAACATCTGCGCGATCACCACGAGAGACTCCTCGTGACGTCGAGACTCCTCGTGACGTCGAGACGACCCAACGGTAATACACGGCCGTAGGTGTACGTTTGCCTGATGCAGAAAAATTTCCATAATTTTTCGACCACGCCGCAAGAATGTACGTTTCGCGTTAATTGTTTTACGTTTCCGGCTAACTGCGTCACGTCCTTTTCCGTCCTCGTTACGTCACGGTATACCCTTTTTCGTTGAGTCGAAATAAATAAAATTCAATTAATTCCTCATACTCGATGGATGGTTTTTCAAGATTATCGATCAGTTTCACATCGATTGATTACTCGTGTATCGATTTCCAATTGATATATATATACACGACAGACGTTTTAGATACTTGACAGTTTCTATGAATTCCATTGAATAATTTTGACTTTTGTTAAAATCGCTGTATATAATTATCGTAATTATTATTGACGCTCAATGTAAAGGGTACCTGGTACACTTCGTCAGGTTGTACTACAATCAATGTCGGCCATCGCTAGTTTATAGAGAGTTTGACAAGTGGTATTGACTTTAGTAGTAACAAACGTCACGTCCGGTTTACCGTAATTGCAACTGAAGGAAACAATTGCGTAAAAACAATGTAAATTATCACGGCAGAAACAACGAGTCGACAACGGTCTTTTATAGGTGACAGATAAACTTTTGATAAGTCCCTGTAGATCATAGGTCAAAGTGCAATTGTCAGGGGTCGAAGATTTTTTCTATTCTTACGACAAACTCCTTGGACGGGCTTTTGTTATAATTTTCTTGAAATTTATCGGAATTAGGTCGCTCGATATTTTACTCTCGAACGAACGTTGCTATTTCGACTCGGTATTCATTATTTCGATTTATCTCGACTTCCAGGTCTGGCCAGAGGAGCTATTTCCGGTACCCATTAGTCCGATTCTCTTGCTCTTTCTCTATATTCTGCAAACAGTTCGTACTTCTTCTGTCCTCTCGTCCAGTCGTGCGCTTCGACCAATGGGAGAAGCGTATTCGCCTTCACGTTTTACTTGCATCTTATTTCCTTCTCGGCACTTGCTACCAGTTCATTCTGAACTCGTTCATTTCCACTTGACTCCACTTCATAACGAACTTCACAGTCACAGCGTGATAACGACTCGCTTCGTATCTTTAGGAAGATTTCAGCCATCCGATTGGCCGAGCATAATTACGTGTACTTCCTGTAAATTTTTTTTAATTCAGACGCCCGTTCCGTGAATGTAAATCCTGTTTTTTTTTGTATCACCCTGTATAGCTATTGGTACAAGCTTACACGGCTGTCTCTGGACGATAAAGTGTAACGCCGTAAAACATTTGGGGATCTATAAAGCTTTTCGCGTAGCTTTCATCGAGCTTCGATAAACGTGCCGATCGTTATCGTTATCAGCCGATACGAGCGACTATCCTCATAGTTAATAGTGTCGTTGAATCCCGCAAGGAGACGTTAGCGATTTCGTTTGAATTTTCGAAATACCACCGTCAAGGATTTACATGTAGAGTGGCCAATTTCGGACAATCTGTAACCGTATCTCGTTCGTGAAAACGCAATTTCGAAATGTCCCTATACTTGGAGACGTATATAAAGATCTCCCCGGGTCCATCTCGTTTCGCTTCGAATGACTAGGTTGAGTGAGGTAGAAAAAAAAATAAAATAAAAAGAAACAAACCAACGTAACAATTGCCCGTAAGAAATTGACATCTTGAGAAAATTCGATAGCACCGCCATTATCCTTTCCCCCACGTCCTTGGCAGGCGGTTGGTAAGGATAAAAAAATTTTGTCCTCGCATCGGTCATCATTTGGCGCAATTCATCACGACGGTCAACTGGTACACGAAGGGATGACGTAATGACAAAAAATGAGAACTCAATGGAGCCAATTGGTGGTTGGTAGGTGAGAGTAGGGGTGGAAGGGCTGGTTGGTACGACGGGATATTTTTTATCGTGGGTTGCCATCGAACAAATGTAATCTGCAGTAGGTATGTAGTGGTGGGGGGAGGAAGGCGTCGGCGTCGCTTAGGTCAATCGGATTAACCCAGATTCCAAATTCACGTATGATTTATCGTGGCTGGGCAGACCGATAAATTTCATTTGGAAACTTTTCTGACTTGGAAAGTAACGCTCTCTATAGTATCCTTCTCTCTCTTTCTATATATATATATATATTTCTCTCTCTTTTGTGCTCTTTCGACTCTCGCAGCCATGAGATCAATAGTAATCGTACAGAGGCCATCGATTCTTCTAAAGCTGAGTAATACTTATCGGCAAGTATTTTTTTATCGCTTTTCTCTTTGTTCTCTTTCTAGATTCCTTTTTTCTTTTTATCGAACAACGACCATATTTGTTTGTCACTGTATAGATACGCGTATTCCGAACTAAGTAGAACGTGTTCGTATGACTGACTGGATAGTTAAAATTGCTAATTGCTGCTCCAGATAGAAGGTTAGGTTTGTAATTTTTTTTGTAATCAGGATTTTTCTTCGTTTTTCTGTATTTTTGAAACCTTGTAAAAGCGAGGAGCAAATTACGTGGGTACTGTGGGTATACGGAATTTTATCCGACGAGGGCGTCGCGACGCCTCCCATCTTTCACTCTGCCGTGCAACCATCCGTCGTTGTCTAGACAGACTAGAAATGCTTGATAACTCTGCATTCACGATGAGCGACGCGTGCCTCCATTGTTCCGTGTTAAATTGCAGTTTGTCGCGCGATGAGTACTGGCCCACTTGATATTCAAAAATTTTCGCGCCACTTCGACTCGGTTTAATTGTTCGCAACTGTCGCTTCTCTGTTCTGAATAGATTCACAGCGTTACGTAAATTCCTGTGAGAGTTTAAGGAATTATGGATTTATCTCTTCTCCTTTAGGCTGCTACGTCACTTGCTGTTATTTTTTTTTGAAAAATTTATTTATTCAAGTACCACTGCATTCCGTCCTTTATTTTCGCATATGGTATCAATAATAAATTCACTTTTACTCAACCGCCAGAATTACATGATAAAATTATATAATTATAATAAATATTTATAATATATCAGTACAGTCATTTATTCGGTTTTGTCCACTTTAAAAATGTCTCAAAAAGCTTTTTTGATTCTCCGTGCGTTATTCGAGGATTCGAAACCAGCCGATATTTCCAAGGGGTATTCAGTACTAGTGGTGAACATACGCTCTCGTATAAGGGTAGGTGCAGGGGGTGCGGAGCCTTGAGAAAAAAAAATGACAAATGGCCAAAAAAGGAACATCAGTGGACGGAATATGAAATGTGCCGTAGAGTTCAGCCCAGCTGGAAAACCTTAGCGAATTAGTTATCAACACCATAACCCCGGGCGTCCCTTTTCGCACTATTGCCAAGGGTCTTTGCAATCCAATCCGAGAGAGACCACCCCTCAGGGATTGATGGTCGGGAAGCGTGGGCATATAAGGGCTGCTTACAAAGGGCTGAATCCAAAGTTTCCTTTTTCGGCCAAGGAATTCCAAATTTTTTCGGGAGGGGGGAGGGGGGAGGAGGGGATTATGTTATCCCGTCTGTATCGCGCGAAAAAGAAATACGAAGAAGAAGCGCGATGACGCTTGGCGTCGCGACTAAAGTGGAAGAGGGAAGGTGGGCGTCGAAAAGTTTTCCGGATGACGCAGGATTAAATAGAAAGGACGAAAATAGAGTAAAAGTCGCGAGGGTTGCGAGGGTGCTGGAGTGGGAAAGAGGGGTGGTAGTGACGAAACCAAAAAAAATAAAGGGAAAACGTGATGAAAAAAGAAAGAAAGAAAAATAAAAGGAAGAAACGCAGCGACCTATGGAAGCGTGAGGTTAATAAATCTTGACTTGGGCGGTTGGTGGCTTCGTGTTAGTCAAGCGCCATCATCGAGAAAGTATTAGTTCCGGTTCCGGTAATCCTTCGATGATTGCCAGCAGGAAGTAAACGACGCGTAGTTTATTCGCTTCGGTGAGAACGGTCTTAAGTCGACGATGAAATGTATCTAAATATATATACACTATATATAATATATATATATATCTTGAATTGAAACCTAGTAATATATTTCCACAATTTCACCAAACGTATATAGGGACTGCATATTCGTTGCCACTTCCGGTACCCCATTTTCTCCGTAGACGCCCGTAAATAAAAGGTCGTCCGTCCGAATTGCCCGGAATCCCTTTATTAAACGAATGCCGGCATTTCTCCGGAAGAGAAAATGAAGGAAAAGAAAAAAGTGGTTGCGCACAATTCAGTCCTTTGACATAACCAGATCGACGTTTCTCCAATAACACTAAAAGCCTTGTAGTACCTTTCGGCATTAAATTCTTCCCTTGCAAGTCCTTTCCCTCTAAAACAATTTCGCGTAAAATCCTTCGCGTCCCTTAGCATCGATAACAATCTTCTCCGGACGTTAATTAATTAAACCCTCCTCTTCGGAGCTCGAGTGCAAGCGAACGCGTCCTTGCGTCATATTACAAGGCTACCAACATAATCGCGGTAGCTTCGTTAACGTGCCAAATTACATATACAAAACCCATAGAAACATACCCATAGCCAAAACAGTCGGTCGATTTCCACTTAAAAAAAGAAAAAAAAAAAAAAATTTTAGAATCAATTTTTATTATTAAATAGAATATAACAAAAGTAATAAAATTGTATTTAATTTTTTTTAATGTCCCCCTCTCCTCCATCGACTTTTACGATACTCCGAAAATTCCAAGTATCCCGTAAAAGCTAGTCGACCATTTGCAAGACCATTAGGTAACCAGAGAAACTGAAGATCCGGCCAATTTACCAAAAGCATCCAACGCTCCAGACCGGAAGCCGCATACCTGTTGAGTATCTTTCTCTCTCTCGTTTCTGCCATTTCCGTCCGCGTTATTTCCCCACGTACTTAACTCCATAAGCATCGCTACGAACGTGCGAAGCCATTTTCTCAGGAACGCAGAAAGCCCTGCTAATACGTAACTCGCGTGTATCCAAGGAGAAACCGCGTCTGAAATTCTATTGGATTTCCTTACAGCGACGGAAGCATTCTCCACGTTGTGAACGAACTTTATGCGTTTTACCGCCATCTTTATTAGGGACTGACTCGCGACGTAATCCATAGGCGATACCGTCATGGAAATCAGAATGACGGAACGTGAATGACGTTAAACGCAAATCCGAAGGTACGTGACGTGAATGACTTCCGGTTTACGATGACAACGCGTGAAACAACAGGAGTAATAAATGGCTGTAATGTATATACGTTATATACAGGCATTTCGAAATAGGGGTTGATCTCGCGTGATTTGGGGTAGGGTACTCTGTAGGTTTGTAGCTATTGGTTAAGGGTAGCCGATAGGGGTTGGTGTTGTCGGTACCAGTTGGTAGTCAACGTTGGCATTCGGTTTAATCGTAAGCCGAAAGAGAAATGGCGAATGAAATTGATCCCCGTGTTTCCGGTGAAGCCATTGACTGTGACGAAAGCGATAAATTATTGACGTAATATCTGATAATAATTAATTATTATTTCATTGTTGCTCATAATAATTTACAGCCGAGACTCTAATTGACGATTATTATTACTGTTAGTTGTTCGTTTAGGGGAAATGGCGAGGAGTGGATAAGATGATAATGATAATGATCATTTTTGTAGTCTGCCAGTAATTCTGTTTTATTTTAGATGCGCAATGTTTTCGAGTGTTTTTTCAACCCCGTTGCCTGGGACTGTGGAAAATCTGTGTTGAGCCTGTTTCTTTTTCTGTGTGTGTATTTTATATGCATATATATATATTATACATGTATACAGTATATATATATGTATATAACGCTAGAGAATTGCGTCATAGATTTAAACGGACATTTAATTCCGGAGTGCTAATCGACTTACGTCGTACTCGAAATTGCGCTAAGCTCGTTTAAGCGCGACAGCCATTGGCGATCAGGTGGACATATTAGCGGATTGCACTCCGGGATTGAGTTCCAGTAATACCAATAAAAGAAACTTTAATTTCAGTCTATAATCCTAGAGAGAGAGAGAGGCCAGGCTCGCAATATCCGCAAGCAATGGCTGGCACGGCTTGCGTGCAAGAGACTATATGCATTTGTGTATACCTTTTCACTTAATACCAAAACATATATAAAATTAATTGTTAGCATTAAAAGATTCACGTAAAAAGAAAAAAAACTACGTCGAGCGTGATGTCCGCCGGCGCTTTGATGTTTTTAACTGATGAGAAAAAGAATTTTGTTTTTAGAACAAAAAAAAGTAATATAATATATTCGTTTCCACAGGTGGACCTGAGGCACATGGATGAGAAATCGGGCAGCAACGTCGTCGACGTCGGCGTCGATCTTTCCGAATTCTACATGTCCGTCGAGTGGGACATTTTGGAAGTGCCTGCTGTTAGGTAAGCGATTTCGTTATTTCGTTATATATTTTTTTCTCTGATTTTTTTTCAACGATTTTCGAATTTCGAACGTCAACCGATTCGGATTTCGGACGAATAGGCTGATCGGAGTGGACAATGAGAATCGGTCTGTGCGGTAGGGTATGGGTAGAGCAAAAAATACGTAAAAGAGAAAGAAAAAAAATTGGTACCCCTGAAAGTGGATTTCTCGACGTTCGATTAAAGCTTGGCTGATTGTGAGCCTGGGAACGGTTCGGTACGCGCGAGATAGCCATATTGGAAAACAAGCCGAAGGTCTTTGAAAAGCAATGAGAATCCACACTGCCTTCCTTTTACGTCTTTACTCCTCTTTCCTTTCATTTCCTTTTTTTTCCCTTTTTATTACCGTTTGTATCAGAATTTTTTTCTCTTTTCTCCACGGCCCCTTCCCTCCCCTCTTCCCCACGTTCCTTTCATTTTACCCGAAACCTTCGGCGTCTCCACGCGAAAAAGTCACGACGACTCAACCGAATGAAATTGCCTCGATGGCCTATCGATTACCAAAGAATTTAATCAGGCTATCAGTCCCCCCATCCTCTAACCCCTGTGTCAAAATCATTTGATACCACGACAAAATTATTCCCCTAGAAACTTTCATAAAGCTCACGTACATCAACGCCTGGACTACGCTTTTCTCTGAGTCAGCTTTAACGTAGGTACAGAGGAAAGTTGAGAGCTTGCAATTTTAATCCCGGCCGCAGAATCAGTTGGGCTTCGATGAACGGAAGAAGCTCGATAAACCCACTTCCTTTGGGCATTTACGAAACATCCCTCTGCATACTGTACAATCGTTAAACCGGATATCCTGTGATCCTCTAATTCTCAGATACCTAACAGCCTTATGGGTAATAATAAATATACGTATACCTATAGACAATAATAATATGAAGTCGTTGCATCATTTCCTACATAAAACCATGTAAGTGTACCGAGAGATAGGATCAGACCACAACCTCGTTACGCAAGCCCTTGTAGGTTCGTCGAATTGACCCCTAACCTTATCTGCTTTGGACATTGGTCTAACTTTTGACACGGGTTCTCGCACACTGTCAGGCAAAGGTACAGTGCGCGTCCCTTAGGTTTTGAAGGGTCCAGCCAACGGTAATCTCGCTAGTAGTCCTTCGGCGGATGGGGTATCCTGTACGTGGGTTGTGTGTATATATATATGTATATATAATCTAACCTAACCCTAGCACGTGTCTTTTGACTAGAGTACCGTCTTTCCAGCCACCTGATCTCATTCTCCGAAGTTATATTATAGCGAGAAACTTTCTTTATTATCATTACAGTTTGGACGGAGGATTGGTCGCCATCTTGGTTTAACGACATCGAGATTTTCTTTTTTCTTCGTCTATTCCGCCTTCCGAGCTTCACTCGTTATTACGTATAATTATACGGACTCGGTTCAACCTGTTAATTAGTAATCAATGCCTTTTTCTTTTTTCAGAAATGAAAAATTCTACACTTGCTGCGACGAACCTTATCTTGACATAACCTTCAATATCACCATGAGACGTAAGACGCTCTTTTATACGGTCAATATCATCATACCGTGTATGGGAATTTCGTTTCTTACGGTTCTCACGTTTTACCTGCCCAGCGACAGTGGCGAGAAGGTATGTACCTTAATATTTGCTGTTGTTGCATAATTTGTAATTTTTAATTGTCATAGATGTAAATTAACAAAACTATTGTTTTATTTTGTATTGGATATTCAGTCAAGATTATACGTTGTCCTTGTATGCTCATTCGCGGCATTTTCACTCTCTGCCTATGTCTCTTTGGTAGCTTTGAGTGCAGCCGAGTTTACCTATATTTTCTCTACCTAACCTCTAACCCCTTTACCAGTCTACTCTCTCCACTTTCTACAGAAGTTTAAGTTCGTCAGACTGACGCGACGGCTTTAACGTGAAATGGTTAATCTGGCTTTTCGCTTTTCTGAAAAGCACACGGAAAGTACGTTTGCGCGCTTATTAATTTTTACGCAACGCCACCCCGATGAGATTACACGTGTGGCGTCGCTGGTCTTATTCGTTGAATAGGAGAGAAATTCAAAAAAGCTTTGTTTATGGGGATTGTGCTATTTTTAATTATCGAAATACGTGAATATGACGTTTTTGTATGGATACTTCGTAATTTACGTATCATAGGTGTAGGTATGTTTTTTTATGTATGAACTAGAAAATTCATGAGGGTAAATCGTTATTATTCTTTTTTTCTTCTTGGGTTATCACAAATTACCGGCACGCACGATTGTTCCATTAATACGCACTTTGCCGTGAGAAACGCGTGAAAACGGCGGAGATTTTTATTTTGCCCTAAAACCCGGCAAAACGTTAACGCGCATTCGTACGCTAACGAAGGATTATATATAATATATGGGGACAGTGAAAAACGGGAAAAACGGGGGAAAAACGTGAAAAACAAATTACTTCATAATTTTTTAAAACACACTAAAGAGACTCCGTGATAACGATAAAATCAGCTGGGGCATTATAACGATATATATATATATTACGTATAAGTGAATAAAAATAGTAGATAATTAACGCGCGTAATGACTTCCAATTAAAAAGTGATATTAGACCCAATTCTTGAGACAGTACCAAGAGAATTAAATACGCGTCGTAAATTTATACGGCTGATAAGGACGAACGTTTGATAGATTCTTCAAAAGATAAAATTGCAGAATTCACAGTGATTTAATTCCTCTCATTGGTCCAGACAGCCTCGTTATTCTCTCTTGTCTGAGCAGAAGGGAAAAAAAAGGGACCATCATTACACCTTACCTAGGATGCAACTATTTTTCAATCTCCCCACACTGCAAACTGTCTTTTATCACGTGTTTCGCAGATAGCATTGGATCCAGGATGCAGCATCCTTGTGGTCCATCTTGAATGCCGGTACGTGACTTGGGATAAATATTAGAAAAGTTTTCCTAGCTCGGCGTCGCGACGCCCGAGACCAATGAATCTTACTGTGCATCCCTGCACTTTTACTTACTCGCAGTCGAACTTAATGATCTATACGTAGTTTCGGATAAGTAATCGATCGTTTAGTTTACAGTGATATATACCGTATGCATATAGATCATAGAATTCGAAATGGTCGCGACGTTACACGTTAGTCAGGGGAGATTTGATTTAATCCCGTTTGGTCGGCTCTCACGCGCAGCCCTAATATATCATGGGAATAATACTTGGAACTTGAACCTGGGATTGCGACTTTAATCCCTGGTCCATTTCTCATTGAACAACCACCGCCTTGGTACAGCCGCCAAGACTGTATAATTACTCCGTGAGACTTTCCCTTCGTACTTTTAATTAAGGATCCTTTGAAGGTTTCGCAATCGCCAGGGAGTCTTGGTTTAAAAGTATTTTCACTCTGGGCGTCCATTTGCAAAATAACCGGAGACTTGTTTTTTCTTCACTTACTTCCTTATTAGATTTCCTGCCCATTTCCGGAAGTTATTAATAAAGCTAAATATAGCTACATGACAGTATGTTAAAGATGAAAATATATATATATACACATCAAAAGATATCCTTTAAGTACACTTAAGTATCCCTTACAAGTAGTATCACCCTCCTCCCCCAAAAGATTCCAATGAGGAAGTATTTTTTACGAAAAATTTATTTTAGTGAATACCACTCAAAATATATTACCGTGTCGTTTATCATTTTCGAAAGATGATTTGTAACCATAGCAACCGTATCAATCCCCTCTGAATATGTTTACGCTACCATAACGGAAACTACGTATAGATAAGCAAATGAAAGTGCCGCGATTCTCGCGTTCAGTAGGCGAGGTCCAGATCTCCCCTTTAAGGTAGACCACGCGGCAGGCACGTCAATCAAGATGGCTGAATCGATAAGCAATATCGCGGGTAGCAGCAGCCAACCACGTTGGACCAGCATTCGAGTTACCCCTTGGCTATTTTCTTCGGCCATTGCTTTTAAAGTGGGACCGTCGTCTCCATCAAGGCTGTGGTCCAGCCTTCGCTTTCCTTTATCTTTCCTAAGATGCAGAAGTCACCATCCATACACGTTGTAAAACATCCCCCCAGCAATTTCCGGTCTTCGGGAAACTCGACAACCAGAAGATTCCAGCCGCCGTTACGTAACTGAATTAAACCAAGGAATTTCAAAAGTCCACCTGAAAGTCCGCCATTGCTCTCTTCATTCTTAGCGTTATCCTCTTATCACTCTTTGCTGTCCTGTGGCATCATAGACTGCACGATAACGGCAGTTTCAAACCAAGTGCACTCAACCGTCTTATAGGTTGACATTAGGGAAGCTTTTGAGTTAAATGTCCTGACATTTCCACGTTGGCAGACACGATGGCAGCACTGATCCTGAAACCAAATTCACGTCCACTGATCAGAATGCTCTCGTGGGAAATCCCCACGGCTAATTACTATTCTATCACTGCTCCTTTAAGTTAATCACGGTTCCCTTGAACCGTGAAATGTTCACGCGAATGAACCTACTCGAGGTATAATTCACTTGTGAGAAAATAAATCGAACGGTTAGATATTACCGTTCGATTCTGTTCGGATAGGGTTTGGTATGTCGTAAGGGGATGTTCAGGGGGGAAGAAAAAAAAACTAGCGCTTATGGAGAAAGTGGACCACTTATGGCTCTGGTAAGAATCGCGGGAAAGTATGGAAAGGAGGGTTAATATTGATCTAACCTTACTCCAGCACCGAAGGGAAGATGCCTGTATATTCACTAAAACGACGCCATTGTGCTGTGTCGGCGCGAAACCGTTTTGAGGGTGGCCAACCAATACGTGAGATTAATATCCATCGAAATATGCCACCTGCAGCTTTTGTCATGGAAATAATATCCTTTGCTCTGATATACGTACATATACATGTATATATGAACGAATATTCGCCATTTTCTTTTATGAGTTTAACAGAGATATTTTATTTGAAAAATCATCCGAGTTTTACGTCGTTTACGTCGATTCCTCCGTAGCCGCCATTGTTCCCTATTATTTTTCGCGACAGGCACGAGAAACTCGTGCGGAAAAATACAGCAAAGCGGATTTCCGTTCTGTTCCTGTAAGATATATTTACGGATCTCCTCCTGTGTTACCAACTTTTCCAGGATCGATGCGAGCCCGGATTTTCGCAAGCGAAAAATTAAAGGTCCCGCTGCGCATTGCACATTCCCAACAGTGAAGGATTCTTGTTTTCTTCACAATATATATATATGCGCTCACCTATCCCTTACGTAAAAGTAACAAACTTAACCCGGATAAGTAAAACTTCTCGAACGATTTTGCTTATGCAAGTTTTCCAGAAATTCGAAAGACAGCAGCCCGCGTCACGGTGCAAAATTATATTCGCGAAATTTCCTAACAACCGTATACTACGTATGCACCGTGGAATCCACTTTTCCTACAATATATAATTTAATAACGTACTATAGGCAAGAGTAATGTAATATCCATCACGTGGTGAAACTATAGTACATTCAAGGGTAGTAAGGTTAGCGATGGTTCTGTCTACGTTATATAATGGCGGTACATATATATATATATAAACTTCTGGATGTAATTCGAAGAGCCAAATAGATTTAGGATTAGAGAAACTCGATTCCTAGATTCGTAGTAGGATTCGAATCCTAAGCTATTTTGACACCTGTATGAAATTTATGTCCCTAAGTGCCGCTAGGGGATTCCAGGTCCCCGTTGTAATCACAACTCTACCGGGTATACTGCAATGAACTGTACAGTTTAATGGACCCCGTTAAACTTTCCCATGGGATATGTAACCTAACGACTATTAGCCATGTATCTACGTCAAGCTCGTTAACGATACCTTCTGCTACAGATATATATATACACACACACTTAATTGATTGGTTTACCCAGAAAGGATAAACAATTAGAATTCTTCTTGATAATTGATCATATTTACTTGAACAATTTTTACGCACCATATACCATTGTTATTATACTTGAAAATGGAGTCTTATTTACTCAGCAGATACATTCATCTTGTTTAATGAAAATAAGGGAATTTAAAGGGCCGCGGGTACTATAAGGCTTATCCTTCAGCCCCTTAAACTTTCTCACCCTTAGTGGCTCCTCGTGGAGCAGCATCTTTCACCCGAATCATCCCTCCCCCGTGCCCGTTTATCCCACCTTGCCGTTTCTTCTTATAATCTTCATCCCAGTAATAAATTCGAATTGTCCCGCTTATTACTCCAAGACGTACTTTTCGTCGTCGTTTCTTAAATCTTCACGGCGCCCGTATAAATCTGCCCGGATTAAAAATATCAACGATCTACGGCAAAGCGCCCTGCTGTAATCCGTGAGATTCCTTCTTACAAATCTTCACGAGAGGATTATCATCGTCTCCGAAGTATAGCAGAGCTTCTCTCGAGGATTTAACCTGTATTATCGTAATTTCATGTGTAATATATATTAAAGGGGATTTTAATTGTATACTTATATATGTGTATATATATATATCGTTTCAGGTTACACTCTCCATATCCATCTTAATTAGTCTACACGTGTTCTTCCTTCTCGTCGTGGAAATTATTCCACCCACTTCGCTGGTGGTGCCGCTTCTTGGGAAATATCTTATATTCGCCATGATACTGGTTTCGATAAGGTAAGATAATTATAATTAAAATTTAATATTTATTCATATTTTACCTAGAAGCTAATTTTACATGGTGATTCATAAGTGGTCTGGTAGCTTCTAGATTATGGGTTGTACTTTGTATTGTTATAGGTTGTAAGTTGTAGATACCAGATAGCACTTCGGTATTGGTAATAATTGCCCAGGCACGAGAAGGCTATTGTTTTCGCACAGGTGGCAGGATGACTGGTACAGTCTGAAATCTAAATTACGCTGAGGTTGGATTGCATTTGCGTTTGGATAAAGCCGTATTGTCAAGTTAGAAATTTCACCATCTCTCACTTTATTCAGCTCCGCATTGTAATTCGTTTCTAAGGGCGTCGACCGTAATCCGTGCGATTGTCTCTTCGCAGCTTTTATCCGCGATAAATGCAATGAATGCAATAAATGCAAACCCAACCTGGAGGGTGAACAAGTTACGGGTAACTTGTTACATAAGAAAAAAATATATATACACATATTCATATATATAAGCCGTGACGATAAGCTTTCATGGCAAAAACAAGAATTCCGATAATCCCTTGAATTGTTCAGAAGCTATCGGAGAAATTCTATCGAATACGTTGTAAAAGCTTCCACGAGGATTATTCGGAGTGAAATAACTTAAAAAAAATGTTATTTTATCACAAAATTCCGAAATATTTGTCCAAGTATTGGAAAATGCCAAAGTCAATATCTTTGTCGATGGCAATCTTTTTTTTCTTAGCCTAAGTCCATGTTTTTCGTAACGACGACATATGCTGCCGTATGGAAAAAGGAGCAGTAAGTATATAAGTAGATGAAAAGTAAACGGGAGCACAGAAACTCAATCTGAACGTAGGAAATTCGATGAGTCAGAGTTATCGAGGGTGGAGTGGGGATGCGTAAGTGTATCACGTGGTGACGCAGGAAAAATTCCACAAAATATTTCATCCCTCTTCACCGTGCCAATTTCATTTCCGCCTCTTTCGTCGAACTGTACGGGTCGACGGAGTCTCGTCGAGAGCTCTTAATATTACAGTACGTCGTAGCGACGTTCACAAACTCGGAACAAAGGCATATTGTTTTCGAATCTAGGTTATCACGCAAATGGACCATACTGACACCTTATTGTATCTCGCATATAAAACAGTCTTATGCAATATCTATAGATACTCGTGCATATTCCCACTGATGGCTATACGAATATAGAACATCAATAAAAGGGGAGGTAGAAAAGAGAATCATAAGAAAATACGAGGTGAATGATTTCAAAGCTTTGTTTGCTTCCCTTATCTTTTTTTTACAACCCCCTTTGGTAAATTCACTGCTTAATTTCCCAAGTGTAATTTCCTGAAAGGATTGAAAGACATACACGTCCATTTTTATGCTTATACGTATTCGTACCTGTACCAAGGATCAGTGTAGAGCTAGAAAGAAAATGATTAACTGCATATATATTAAATATGATGTATTACAAAGGAGGTTATGAGAAATTGACAAATTTTTATGACCATTGAAAAAGTCAATGGCACTTTGGATGTTCACGAGCGGCAAGCAGTTTATATATATATACATATAGGTATATTTCAACGTTCACTTGGACGTCCATTGCACTTCTGTATGTTGAGAGGTATTATCGAGAGGAAATCGATGACAAATTGGAAGGGTTACCGACAAGCGCTTCAAGTGCACACGCTGGAAATGCAAAGGCGTACATAACTGGTATCGTGTTTGCCTCCAGTTGCAGAACACGAGCTCGAGGCAGAACAAACAGGAAACTAATCTTCAAACTTGTCGCGGTCTGATAAGTCAGCCTTTTAGTGTTTAAGTTAGTACCTACTGTCAGTAGACAAGACGGGTTGAGTGGGCCGATTATAAATTTCCTGACAAGTTAAGCCCGGGGCGTAAATTCTGATCGATTCGAAGGGCAGATTGGAGAACATCGGGTAAGGGTAGTATAGGCAAGGGGAAAGAGGAAAAAAATAGAAGGGTTAGAGGACTATCAAAGGGTAAAGTTCAAGACGGAACACTTTAATGCAACGAATGGCAAAGTACGATTTACTCTCTTGGCTTTTACAATCTTCGTTTCTTGTTGGATGGTATCGGCAGAGGATTGGAAAAGGGCCAGGACTTGTGGGAAAGTAGTGGCTTTCCCTTTTCTTTCCACTCCATAAAACTAATGCTGTGCTTTATCGTTGCGCCGTATACTTTTCTTACCTTGAGAAAAGGTTTATCAGCCTGTTGTGAGTGCAGCTGAAGTTCTTTAGAATTTTCTGCCTTGATGCCGCGTTCATTGACGCCTGTCAGATATGCTTTCAGACGATTCGCCGCCATCTTGAAACGCTTAAACCGGCTGGGATCGTCCGTTATTGTTTAGTTCGTTAAACGGCCGCTACGCGACACCACTCTCGAAATGCTCTCATTAATATTAAACGCGCGATACGTGCCAATTTCAAAGAGATCTTCTGCTTTTTCAAAACTTCACTTCCTCCTGGTTTCAAAGAGACTGTCCCTATAGCTCAGGCCAACGAACCCGCACGGGGCGTGAATAGAAACACTTCTGAAATTAATGTCCCGGAATGTCCTCGACGTACGACCTGACCCATATCTTCGCGCACTTCGCTAGACTGAAATTCGCTGTGCCCAGAGAGGAAGACGGAAGGCGTTTAAGAAAGAAGAAAAAAGGTACTAAAGAGAATGGAAGGAAAGAACATAGAAAGATAACTGGAGCAACGCGTATAGCAGCGTCTCGCGGCCATCTTGATACACGCCACAAAGTTGACATATCGTAAGGGCTTTTACGTAGGAGATGGAAAAGAAGAGGAAGAAAGATATGAGTATAGTGAAAGAAAATACAAGACAGAACATAACTATAGAATAACGTAGTTTCGTGCGGTCAGCTTGGATCGCATATCATAATTTTGAATGACCGTAGTCGCCGGTAGTAAAGATCATGTTTTCATGGAAACTGGAAATGGATAAAGCGCAATGACGTGGCAGACGGTTTTCTCCTTGTACGATGCGTTCAGAACTTTTTTTGTCACAAGAAAGAGGTGGTATGAATTTCTGGAATTGCGGTAATATTATTTATTTTCAGGTTATGTCCAAGAAATATACTTGACTCTCTTTTTTTTCTCTTCAGGGAAATTTCTCTTTGACTCCCTCAAAGGAATTTTCCAATAATATTACGAGCTACCATTTACCACCTATTTCCTTGCACTTTGACAAATATGTATGACGTATACGTTATCATATTGGGTTGAATGATAAGTTCAGTTTTTAAAATAAAATTTATTTACCTGCATCGGAACTTATTTATTACTCAACCCAATAATTTCTCTCAGTCATTTCTTCTTGGTAATCTTATTAATATGGTTGAACTATCTGACGCGCCAGGGCACTGAAGGGGTATCGGTTTACTTTAATATCGACTTTACATTAAATATCGTGGTTGCCAAGGAGAGACCATCTAAATTGGAAATTCCACGGGGCTTAGAGGAAGTTCCAGGAGACGCTAACTTCCGTTTGCCAACCGCGAGCTCCGTTAACCCGTTTTCCTTAGAGACTAAAATCTAATTTGAGCTCGACTCCATTTCCAAAATGCTATACGGTCCACTCGATCCAATAGATATCAGCCTTACGCGTCATTTCTGCGTATACACTCAAACGGTAAGTACGAATACGTAATTAACTTTAGTGGTACTCGCAAAATTTTATTTTACAAAAATTTAAACTACTCCATTATCTTTCACGTCCTGCAGTGTCCACCATATTAACGCTGTACTTCGCGTCGTTAAAAATACGTTTCCCACCAAGTCGGACACACTCGTCGACTGAAACAGGCAAAATTTCGCTCGTTCAGAAATTGAAGAGGCAGCCGGAAGTCGAGTTTTAATGAATTCGAGCAGCCCCAACCAACCACGTATAACCTCCAAACCCTAAGCCCAGTTTCAACTATAAATATTTAGCGAGTAGCCAGAGATTCTTTATTCTTTATTCTTGAACTAAGAAGACTGCGTTACGCGTTACGCATACCTAACCTCAACATTGTATTATACAGCATAAATATAGGATACGAGTCCAAACAGCAATTTATCAAAGTACAAAAATTTCATTCTATCCGTAATGCAAGCAAACAATTTTCTTACGTAACAATATAAAAAAGTGAATCTTCAAAGTGGGATATAAATCCGAGGAATTCCTATCGTTATAAATACCGTTGAGGATACCTGCTGCAACATTAAAAATAATTTTGTCTTTTCTCTTAAATTCACTAATCTCATTTTTCTTTATTTCCTTCTCGCTTCTATTTTTTTTAACTCTATCGCGGTAGCCGCCTTTATTTTTTCTTTTCTTCTATCATTTCTCTCTCCATTTTTTCCGACACCCTCCCTCTGCATTAATGGCTTTATAATCGTTACGGCGCAGCATTTTAATGAACGTCTTCCTCGCGGGAAAGCCGGGCATATCGATCGTGTCTCTCGTGAATATTTTTCTTGTAATTTCTCTATTTTCTCTTTCCCTGTATCGTGTGTCCCTTCACTTAAAGTATACTTAACAGGGACGAAGTGATCACCTAACCAAGTGTTCCGTTCGAAGTTTAGCATCGAGTTCAATGGCGTAGGCATGGCTATATCAATACGGAGTATTAAAGGACAAAACATCCCTTAAGAAATGCTCCTTAGCATTATTATTAACAAAATAATATTTCTTTTTTACGTAAAAAACAAGTATTACGATTCTAGTCATACCATTCACCTATACCTTTGTTTAAAACTTTCTGTACTTTTATGTCTTCCGTACCAAGACATAAAATATTATTTTACAACTTGTAGAGAAACAGTTTTCATAGAAGCGATAAAGGGAGGACAAGCAAAAGAAAGAAATGGTAAAAAGGAAAACGTCGATTCTGCTCGAATTCAAAATTTTCCAGCATCCGACATTCCTGCATACCTGTATATCAATATTCGAAAAAAGTTCATTACAAATTTTTATTTTACTTTTTTTACAAAGTTCAACAAGCCATTGAGTAAAATCAACTTTTTCATTTCTCCCCGTGGATTCTTTTCGTTTTAACGTCCTCGTTAAGGCGCCTTTTCATCGTACCAAAAGTGTAACGTGCCATTTTACAGAACGCTCGACGTTGCGTAGTCATGATTTCAATTATTTTACAGTCACGCCCACCTGCCATTCAAGTTATCCTTAAGTCCCATTGCGGCTAACTAATTTAATTCAATGGGAAGCTGCGCAATGACATTTTGAATTCGAGTAACTAAAAGCATCAAGCAGAGCCTTGAACTTTGAACTCCGGATCTCTGGAGCATCGCTGCAGGAATGATCCTCCACCTATTTATCTCTTCGATTCAACCTGAAATTCTGTCATTTTCACATCTGATTACCTGATTCGGCCACTGAATCGTAAAGGCGAGCTTTTATAATGGCGTCCAAAGGAAAAATGTTATTCAACCGATGCTATTTACGTGATGGTTGCCAAGGTACTGGATAAGGGTGAGAACTGGGAAGGTGTCAAACCCCTCGACTACTGGGGAACTAAGGGGAAGGTGCTAGGTGGTTGGTATTCGTTATTCCGTTTCTTCGGTTTATGAAGATCCTTTTGTCGGGCTCAAAAGAGATTTCTCACAATGGACCCTTTGTCGAGTCGATGCGCGAAGATTTTTAGTAGCTTGCCGCCATTATTAATATACGTATATATACGCGTATACAAATATATTATGTAACTGCCGGCAAGCTTTTTGATATCCCAGACAATTTTATTCAGTCTTTCAAAATCGTTCGGTAGATACAATTCTATACCTATATGTATAACGTGATTCCATAATTTTTAAATGAGTAACAAAAAATTGGTCCTTTTGTTATTATAGGTTAATGGAATTTCACTTTAACGATTCTTGTGAATTTGTAAGAGTGTATTTTGAATTTACTTTAATTTTTCCAGAAAGAGGGTAAGGTTTTTATTATTTTTCTTTTCTTTTTTCTAAAGACATTCTTTATTTTTCGATAAGGCAATGCCAACGTAGGTGGGCTTCTTGGGCAATGAGAAAAAGAGAAAGAATATTTATTCAGCTGAAGTACGTGGTGGCTGGCCTTTTTTTTTGTAAAAAATGGAAATAATGTCTGGTCGTTAGATAAAAACCTTGGGGGATGTAAAAACAGGGTAAAACTAAATAAAATGAAAATGACTCAAGTAGGGATGGACCAATGGAAGAATATGGATGTCAGACCATGTCTGAGAGCTAGGATGGATTTCCGGATTTTCTACTGAATTTTCATGAGAAAGATATTTCTTTGGGAAACCGTAGAAGGAGGGGATACGTTAGGGAAAAGAAAATGGCTGCTTTAAAAAAAGAAAACAGTCATTCGTATACCTTAATTTGTAGCACTTTCTTATTTTATTGTTTTACAGGCATCATTGCCTATCCTATGGGGATGATAAATTCTTAATCGAAACGAACTTGCACGATTCGATTTAAATTCAATCGTAGGTATAAATAATTGAACAAGTTTCCTCGAACGGGATCAATTTGCAAGTTAAACGAAAATTTGCCTTTTAAATACGTTCAGCCTATAAAATTCGTCACGCATTTTTCTTTCATTAGAAACAATGACATCGCGAGTTACGTGACTGACTGTTGCTTGGATGTTTGACCTGTTTCTTTTATTTTCACTAAAATAAAAGTGTCGTTCGCTCACCGTTACCGCGCGCACGCTTTTCCAACTCGGCAATTCTAACTTTGCCAATTTTACTTGGTTTAGAAAAAAAGAAAAGCAAAAAAAGAAATTCTTCCTCGACCGTTTCTCTGCTGGATATACTTATCGTGTAACTTACGTTTATACGCTGTAAGCAATTTTTGAAAAAAATCCAAAATTCATCCACCGTCTTGCACGACCCTGAAAAAATAACATAAAAACAAAAATCCCTGACTCGAACCACACCGTTTCCTGTAACTTTCCTACAGTACGGATAGAATTGCATTCGAACTTTAAACAAGTTAAAAAGTTGCACGAAGTTCAAGTCCCGTTACTTCGACATGGAGCCGATCGACGTATTAAATGGCGAAGCGAGGTATTACCAAGTTTCACAATTTTCTAAAATAGAACACTTTACCTTATTTTTCTTTTTTTTACACTCGTATACCCGCCAATATTCACACGCCACCTATTGAACGTCACAAATTTGTTTTCACCCCAATTACTCGGACGTTACCTAATTACCAAAAAATATAAAGTATACCAAAAATACAAAACCGTCATAAAAATGTCTCTCCTAAAAATACCCTTATACGTTATACCATAATGAATTTCTCGCTCGATAAAAATGTTTAACATTTCACCGACGTCGACGTCGACGTCGGCGCAGATCTCGCGTTCCGCCAACGTGCTTCGCCTGGCGAGCCACGTTTATCGGACATGATTGGGATTCATGGGGTCTTAGGGGGTGTGGTAGAGGCGGCACGAGCAGTTGTGTCCATAAGAAGACAAAAGCTCCGTAGAAGTACAGGGGGTAGTTTTTGATAAGCTTCAAGGAAGTTGGAAAGACAAAGATGAATTACGTATATGGATAGGAGGGTGCATGCAAAACGATGGACCACCCTATCCCACCCCTGTTAATATCTCACATGGGAACAACTACAAGAACGTCGTATCAAAGATTTATCTCGATTCTCAACTTTCCTCTGTAAATTCTCTTGGTATCTTACGTAAGATTGATTATGCATGTGTGTATATATATGTATATGTACCTGCAATTCTTATTTGAAGAGTATTCAAATACAAGATGTTACGCAAATATTCCTAGGGATGCCTCGAGCGACGTTTGCATTACGGAATATTCAGGTTTCACTGGAATAAGAGTGGAGAGACAACATGTACAATAGCCATACAACGCGATACAACAATGGCATCTCCAAAACCGTGGGTCGTCTTGGGAAAATTGTTCAAGGCACATATTATCCATGGTTGTTAACAACAATTAGAATATTTTGGAAGCCACTGCACTGCGACGTATTTATTATGTTTTTTTAATTCTAAAAGGTTTGAGGACTTTTTATATTTTGACTTTTATTAAATGATGCAAGAATCTTGATTTCACTTTATAATAATATAAATATATTTTTCATTGTTCTCCTAGGCTTCGTAATTCAAGTCCAAAAAAAGAATGTCTGATTCTTTTAAGGAAAATACTATCAAGATAAGACAACTTAGAAAGTCGTTAACAACCAACAGTTTCATTCTTGTGCATAGGTCGTTCACTGCATCAAGGAGTATAAGGGATGATTCGAAAAACCCAAATTCAGTAAGAAGAGTACATCTCTTTTCATACAGACTCTTCATATACGTATATACTCCTCTTATATTCATCTTCATCCTCATCCGCATCCTTCATCCCCAGTGGCTCTGGTACAGACGAAGAAATGCCATCGGGCAAAGAGAACCTAAGGAGTTTCTTCCGAGAAGGAGATTCCCTCTTGCGTGAGGAACAAGCACGAGCCGCAACGTTTCTCAGAAGCCGCCATCGCAACTCGCGCGTAAGGGATGGATGGAATAAAAGGAAGGAAGGGTGTGCACGGTGCTTGACGAGTAGGGGATGAATTCTAGCGGAGGATTCTAACAATACCGCGAAGAAGGTTAAAATTTTACTCGAAAATTTTTCATCTTCACGACTGTCTTGGGTTTGGGTTACGTTAGGTTAGGTCAGGTCAGGTCAGATCGCACGAGTATTTTAACATTAAAGCGCCAATTGCGTGCGGAAAGCTTGAAACGATTGTGGCTGACCTGTAAAAGGATATTTCACTGATACGAATCTGCTACCGTTCCTGCAGATATAGATATAAGTGGCTGTCGAAGGGGAAAAGAAAAAAAAAAGAAGTTACTAAGGGTGAAAAGCTCTCCGACGGAGCAGAGTGTATGGTGGTTTTTGGGGACAGGGGGGTCACCTTGGTAGAAGGATGTAGAAGGATGTAGGAGCTGTAGGACATTAATCAGAGGCCACATCGACCAAGTGTCTCCTCCACCTTCGAGCAACCCCTCTAGGCTTTCTGCTCGTACGGTTCTCAACCCTCGAAAACCCTAGTCACCCTTTCCCGTCGGGCATTCCAAGAGGCAGGGGCTAGTTCCTTTGAAATATTGCGGCGGAATCACGTTAATGAAGGATGCGCCATTACAGTGAGCAGATACTGACAATAGGAGTTTAGTCTGTCTGATCTGTGTATCTCTGTGTCTTTTTATCTTTCATCCCTTACAGCCCCGATTGGTCCTTCGCCCTTGTCTCATTTTTTATCCATCTTCTTCTTCTTTCGGTCCTCCACTTTCTTGCATCCATTTCTCAACGGACCACTCGAAGAGTCGCGTCACTAAAAATCCTTACGATTTCTCTGATACTGTCGTTTCCAGTTCTTTTCTTGTTCTCTTGTATCCTGATTGATAACGTTCCTGGAAGAAGGAATGGGTCTTATCCTAAACCCTTGATGAAGCAAGAGAATTCGCAAAAAAATGCCGAAAATCGAACTTCGCGGGATAGACTTGATTATTTTGCTGAGAGAAAGTGCTAATTTTATGCTATCATTCTTTTCGCCATTTTTGATAAGGGTAGCCAAGGGTGCTGCTACCCTTAAGTAAAGATACACACTGGCTGACTGGGTATAAGATTGAACTCCAATATCTTCCTTCTTACGTCCAAACAATTCAAACGCAATTTCGAGGAACCTCTTTTACCAAGGAAGTGTTTTCACCCTTAAGAATTACGAATGAACGTAAGGGAAGAATTTCGGTGTGGGTTGTTAAATTGTATTAGTCTCCGAGTAAAGGAAGTGGCTGCAATTTACATCATGTCCTGTCCGTCATTGCTAAGGGTGGGTTTAAGAAGGGTGAGAGCGAGAGAGAGGGAGAAGGCCGTCCTAGGGAGGGATCTCCATTATAAATGGTTTCGCAAAATTTACATTCTGTTCCTCGAGCACCCTCCATTTTCTTCTACCACATAGGTACCGTGCATATATAATTCGTGTAGGGTGGAAATTATACACAAACACGCCACGTAACGTCTAGCGATCATCACGCACACGTATTACAGTAAATTGCTGGAATGAATTCGATCAGGGGTTTCCGCTTCATTTTCCACAGCCATTTTGGCATCCCTTATTCCCTGCCTATCAAGACATTCTTAGGAAAATAATCCCAATGACCCCTTGCGAGCTTCTTGATATTTTGACCTTCCACCTCTTGCCCCACCCTACGAACTACGAAAAGGCTACTACTGACAAGCTCAAAGTTTTCTACCTTCGATTACTCCATTTCTGGACCCTTCGACCACGTCTGTCTTGGGAATCGATAATAGGAGGATCCGGATGGTCTTTATTTTCCGCATTACTGAGTAAGAATAGGAAATCTCTTAGGAGACTTATGTACTAAGGTCTTACGTGCCGCCATTTATTCTTTTAAGGATTTTTGTGCTGGTAACTTCAGTAATTTTTTTATTAATTAAATTTCTCCTGTCTTCTTTGTTTCAGTATATGCGTCACTGTCGTGGTACTCAATGTCCACTTCCGGTCTCCGCAAACGCACAAAATGGCGCCCTGGGTCAAGAGGGTCTTTATACATATTCTTCCGAGATTACTGGTCATGAGAAGACCTCAGTACAAGTTTGAGACAAATAGGTAAGATAGAAGGAACAACCTGTAGGACGATTTGTGGAGGATTCTCTCACACGTGTCTAAACCCGAACTTGGGTTTTTTTGATGCTTAACCTATCTTTTGGAAAGTTTTCAAATCTAGAGGAAAAAAGAGAATCCTGTCAGACATAAAGAATTCGATCGTTCGACTGTTAGGTATAGCTTTGAGAACCTGATAAATCAGTATATCTACTTGCCATTAAATTCTACCATGGTGATCACTTGATCAAGCATTCTTATCGTTTGATAATGTTATCGTGGTTTTCTTTTTTTTTTTGAGAAAAAAACCTTTCTTATTAAAATATTCTTGACTAAGTTCTTAATTGAAATATGTTGTCACAGGTACTCATCAGGAAAGGTCTTGATGAGAACAGTTAGAGGCAAAGAGAAAACCTGCTACTATCCTTATCATCCAACAGCCCAAGAAGACAGTGATGATCATTTAACACCAAAGCGATTTCACAGTCGAGTACCATCCAAAGAAGATCTGTCTCCGTCTAGGTACACTGATGATATTCTTTTTAAGTCCCATTTGATACCGTTGTATCAATGATTGATTATCATCGATCTGAGTAATATGTCAATTTCGTAGCTTGACGGATGGGGCCAGATTTGGCGGAAGCTGTCTGATTCATGGTCCGCCTCTACCGCCACTTCCGCTTCGTACGGATTGCGAGGATCTTTCCGTATCCGGTGAAGCTGTTATAGAGGAAGTGAAGAGTCCTGTCCTGAGAAATCCACCAGCATTCTCACATTCCGGTTGTCCACCGGAAGTCCACAGATCCTGCATCTGCGTACGGTTCATTGCTGAGCATACAAAGATGCTCGAGGACTCTACGAAGGTTAGTAGTATTTATTTAAAAAATCGTTTTCCATTGATCCTTCAAAACTGATACTAATTTTTGGAAAAATTGTGTGTCTTTTAGGTCAAGGAGGACTGGAAATACGTGGCCATGGTTCTCGACAGGCTATTCCTCTGGATATTCACCCTTGCTGTATTAGTAGGAACTGCTGGAATTATTCTTCAAGCCCCGACGCTCTACGACGATAGAGTCCCAATTGATAAGAAATTCAGTGAATTCGCGACCACCACTGTAGTAAGGTGTCCACCCCAGTAGTCCACGCCCGAGCCCTGCACCGTAGAGAAAGACTAAAAAAATCCACCCCGATTTTCCAGTCTGAGCATCGCGAGCGATTATGCGAAATTCAAAGAAATTACGGCAAAAGGGCTCCGCAGAATTTATCACGAACACTTTTCACATTCTTCAAAACGAAGGATACTGTACGAAATTGAACGATATTGAGAGATAATAAATTATTTCAAAAGGCAGTACCCATCGGTGTCTGCCATTAAAAATTTTATCCAATCAAAGATTTACCTAGTCTCACGTCCAGGGTGAACTTCGACATTTGCTAATTCCAATTTAATTAAGTAAACTGTTACTCAATCTTCATTGGAATTAGATTTTAATATCGTAATCCATCATATTTCATATATAAAACATAAACGTGTATCGACACCTTACTACTGTCGTCATTATCAAAAAACAGAAAAAGAACCGAATGAACAAGAAGAACGAGAAGTACAGGAAAATAAAATAGTAACAACAACAATACCACCATTCGCCATTATAATTATCTCTAGATAGTTAGGTGGAAACAAAATGGTTTGTACTCATTCATATTTCTATACGAGCGCGTAGTAACGTTACACGTACAATTTAATGAAAAACGTATACCTATTATAGTCTGTGCTCAAATATTCGTAACAAAGCTGCCACTACGTAATCGGTAATGTAACACTTTAACGAAACAGCAATTAACTAACTAACTAACTAATGGTACTTGTATCATAATTAAAAGCTGAGCCCTGTTAACGAGAAGAAGAAGAAGAAAAAAATGAAGAAGATACAGAAACGCTGACGGCCACAGCTGTGTATTCGAGAAATCGCATCGAGCTGCTCGTTCCTGTTTGAGCCAAACGGAAGTTTTTTTTTTCGCCGAATTATTAAAAAAATATCAATGATATATTGTACTCTTATGAAATTATCGATTTTCATTGGAAACTTATCCGATATTCGTACCATAGTCTCGCGTAAAAAAGCACTTCCGGTTGTTGGTCCGAAACCGAACGAATAGATAAATATATTATATATAAATATATGATACGTATGTTTTATACATATGCCTGCTAATTGTCCCATTATTATGACACATTTTAGGTGTCGCGTGAATCATAGAACAATTGACACGAAAATAGTTGTAAGGTCGCGTACCTACCGTTAAGATTGTAATGAGTTCATTTGCACATAGTCCTACGTATTTATATGAGATACCCATAATGGGGATGTATAAGTCAGAATAGAATATTAATTTTTCTTATAAACTGTTGGAATTAATATTCTTTGTATTTTTCAAGAAAATCTAATACTCCATTCTGTCTAATACAGCCTTTGTAATATATAAATATATATATAATATAAAAGCACGTCACAAAATTGGGGAGGGTTCAGGTGATTTTGAATTTTGTCTGATCGTCTTCCTGGTTTTTTTTTTCATTTTTAAAAGAAGAGTGAAACTAATCTTACGAGACGATCGACGAGTATGAAATTATCGGTGCTCCACTCGACGCCATTACTTATCCACGTGGGAATAATGTATTTTGTAAAGGAGCATACAACAAGAAAAAGAAAAGGACACACGCAAAAAACAAGCCTAGAAATAACGATAATCGATAGTACGATAAGAACAAGTAAAGCATACGAATTCTAAAGCTGATAGTTGTAGCGAATTGAACAACCGTTCGCCGTTGTTCAATGCCGTAGTTCGTCGTTGATGTCAATGTCAGTCGTCATTTTTTTAGCGATATTATCATTAATCAATAATTAATCATTATTTGCGCTTCCAATCGGCGCCTTTCCAAGTTCTGCGTTTCACGCGTATGAAAATCGGGAAATCATCATAATTGTTTATGGCTCATCAATCTCTACGCGTTACTCGATCATTATAAAATCATTAACCGAGAAACATAGTTGATCGCCACATGAAATCATTAAAAAAAAATTACCAACGTACAGCAACAACAAAATCCCATATTAATAATTCCACTAGTCATCGTAATTTGGTTAAAAAGTTTTTCCTTTCTCGCGAAAGCACAAAAATCATTTCCCGAGAATCATCGCGATGAATTTCCTAGATGAGAAGTCTGAAGGTAGTCGTGATTTGTTTTATTAGCCTTGTGAATAGTTAATCGCGCTGTTGAAAGTTTACAGGATAATACAATATACATAATATATTTAATTAGATACGTACCCTGTAAATATATATTAATGAAGAATCTTTATATAGAGAATCGAGATATATATATACACACATATATAGACAAGAATTTCATTCACTACTGCCATGAAAGAAATTTTATTCTGTTGTACAAAGTGTTTGTCCTCGCGTAATCGTCATCATCGCGGCCGAAGCGTCACGTTATCGCGTGTCGTGTGACGATAAATCCGTCATACGACGAACGATTGCGTTTGGCGTGACGAAATTCTTACAGTGGCGTTGCGAACGGAAAAGAGAGTATGCCGTGAGTGTGTGTTTGTGAGAAAAAGGGAAAAAAGAAAAGAAGAAGAAATAATAATAAGTATATTAATAATGATAATTAATTAGTGAAATTCGCGAGGAACGGGGAAATATCGTCGACGACTTATCCTAACGCGAATACCTAAGAAGTAGCAGTCCTGAAAACATACTAACAGAATAATTAGCGAGTTACTGTGCATTTAGGGTAACGTGAACACGTTTTTTTTTTGTTATTGTAATAAGGTCAAACGCACTGCTGATGATATGCGATTAGGAATGAGTAACGACAAGAACAAAGTAATTTACGAGGAAGGAGTAAAGGGAAGAAAATAATAATTAAAGACAAAGGATCGTATCGCCCGCACTGGTAATTGCACTGTATAACTGCGAGTCCTTTGACTTTTGATTATGAGATAATAGGAGGAGTTATGTAACGAGGAGCACACCTATAAAACTTTAAGAGAAGATTACCTGTAAATATTATTGTAAATAGGCAAAAACGATTTGGACCTGTGGTTGCAATTTTTTACAATAAAACAAATAAACTGGTATCAGTGGCGGAGCATCCGGAGAGAAGAGAAAAGTTTCTGCACAGAGGCACAAATTGAGATTAACGGTTAATCGAAGCTCAAAATATAATTAAAGATCCTCGCGTCGTTAATTAGGCGCATTGAAGAAATTGTCAAATTTATCATTGTAAAACAAAATTTATAAACATATAAAAATGTCCACGGAGTCATAGAGCCGGAAAATGTTGTCATTTTATTTTTTTTAGACAGAGTAAAAGTTGCGTCGAGTTAATGCGAAAAAGTTTTTTCTTACGGTTTTGTTGGAATGAAAAGTTTTGATTACGATTATCCGATTAATATTGACGCGCGTCTTGAACGAATTTAGGTAATTTTTTTTTCTCGAGATAACCTCCTGTCAGAAGGTTTATGTTATTACGATCTTGAAAACACTTAAGCGTTAATGGAATGTCGTAAAGTCACTTGAAGTAGCTTAAAGAGATGAAGTAACCCCCCCATACCCAATGGCCCCCGTGCCCCAAGTACATTACCATACTTAGTTTAGCGAGGTATGATAAACGAATAACGACACTAATAATTACGACGATGATTAGATAACGACTTACGGATTATTATTATTATCGTTAGAGCATTTTATGTATATCGTGAAGTTTGTTAAATATGTATAATTAATAACTGTCGTTGTAAGGTGAATTGAATTAAGAACAAGATTGTTGCTTGGTTTTGTAATCGTGCTTGACGAGAAGCATTCGGAGAAATAAAACTTGTTGTCGTAGAAATGGGGCCTTATGAAAATAATCCAACGTGTACACCTGGTTTTTGTCGACGATGAGTTTGATGACTTTATAATTATACTTAATGCGTTTCCTGTTTGTAATTTGTCAGCCATTTTTTAATCGTTGGCAATGATACTTTTCTCCAGGAATTCCAAGACTTTGATCTTGCCTCGATACTGGCTATTGTGTGAGCAATATTTTTTAAATCATCACGGTGCTTCTCTTTGAATGACTGTAACTGAAATGATGGATACGCGTTAAATGCTGCTTGGGAAATATTTGGAAACGGGTAAAATAAGATATATTTACGTCGAGGAAATCTTGATCACTGGCAATGACGTCTGTGGAGACGATTACGAGTGTTCTGATGATATTAGAGGAATTCCAATATCTGTAATTAAATATGTGATAAGTTGTATACTTTAAAATTATTCTTTTCGTGTGATTCTTTCTTTTTGGAAATACCTTTCAGAAATCTGTTTCCAATTGTTTTTCATAAATTCGTATGCAACTCGAGATGCTGCTGGTTTTTGGGCAAAAGCTTCGAGAACTGTCAGTATCTCGTCCTCCGTGAAAGATTCTTTGAAAAGAACTTCTCCGAGGATTCTTGAAAAGACAAAAAAAATACGAGGAAACCATATAAGTCACTTTTATAAAAAATTGCAATTTCTAATACTCACGTTCGCAAAATCCAAGGCACTTGGAAACACGCAAAGCATTTCAGTAATTCATGTTTCTCTCCTGCATTCAATTTCTCTATGGTTTTTCCCAAAATATTTCGCCATTCGCGTTGATCACCATATTTCGCCATGACGCAATATACGGCTTCGCGGAATTTTCCAGAAACGCTAAAAAAGATCAATTTCATATTCATACTGAAAATTATACATTCATACCCATTAAAACATCTGCGTACGCGTTTCCATTATTCATCGAATCATCATTAAAATTTAGAGGATAATTTTTTTTCACCCAATCCAAACATCCCTCGTGCTGGACCATACAAGCCCATTCTATTATCATTGGCGTCAATTCGTTTTCATTAGTAAAATTCGACGAAATTTTACTATAAAGTGGAGTTATCGTATCAAGCATAAATTCCTGGAAGGCAGAATAAATTAAATTTTTTATTTCATCCAACATCGTCGCTATCAAAAGATATCAGAATGCTATATAAGTCGTTTACTTGAAAATTGGAATATTCCATGGTCTCGTAAAGGGCACTGTTCAACTCTTTAATGTGTTCCCATAAAGTCAGCCATGGTATTGGATTTCTTTCTTTATCAGGAAAATATCTGATCATATCAAAGGCTGTATCATAGCTGATTAATCCGGCTCGGGCTAGACTGAAGACGTCATCAATGATGGAGGCTCGCGTTGCGCTTGATATTTCTTCATGATTCGTATTGAGAACCACTGATAGCAAATTCCAATTTTCCTTGTCGTAATTCACGCGATAGTACCCTTTGATGTAATCAAGGCCATATTAATTTGAGCATTGTTATCAACCTAAATGCATATCGACGGGTTGATCGAACTACCGTTACTATTGATAGTGCCACTCGGCATTAGAAATAGAACCTGTATGTATATTATCTAGAAATTGGAAATTTTCCATTGGGCGTTTTTACGTTTACTACATTTTGATTAACAGAATATTTTCGGGATTTTTCATCGAACGCTTGATCAATAGAAAGTGAATTAGGAACGTTATTGATTATCGATACAGTCCGAGTTTTACATACCAATTTTATCGATATTGAATATCAACCAGGATTTTTCACCAGGACGGCTGACGTCATGCAATATCATTTCTACTTCCGGTTTGAACCAAATTCTCTGTGGTGATGACCAATTTCCGTTTTTGACAATGTAAGTCAGTGGTATGTACCAAAGTTGGTGATCAGATGTGTTCGATTGGTCGTAGAGAAATCTTGACTGTTAGAATAATAAATTTAGGAGGGATAAATAAAAAAAATATCTGAAAAATGATATTTTCAATTACCTGTTGAACTTTTACTGATCCAAGATCGTAATTTCTTGTTACGGTGATCACGGGAAATCCACTGCTACCAGTCCAACTTTCCATGATCTTCATCAGTGACGTATCTTCCGGTAGATTATTAGCGTCCTCGGACATGGTCTGCCAAAAGTCAGTAGGTTTTGCGCTTGCGTAAGTCCTAAAAGATATAATTGAAATTAAATGATCTATATAATATCTATAAATCTGAAATGGCAAAGCTGAGGAACGCGGATTGGAATTTTAATTTGTACGTTTCCCAATTTTGAATTCCCATTCGATCAGAATGATCATCGTTCCTCTTTTAAGCTTTTCGAAGATGATCAGAGTGTTTTGAATACCCACCACCTGGAAATGAATTTCTTGTAGCCGCTCTTAAACGCGTTATCAGTTATGACGTTGTGCAACATACGTATCAGACATGCACCTACGAGAAATCAATTCGAAAAGTCATTAGAGTTTTGATATCGTGGTGAATTAAAAGAAAATGAAAATATTGTACCTTTTCTATGTAAATTTTGAATTTCTACCGAATTCCAATATATTGGATTAATTTTTAATTCCAATGATCGAGACGTTGTGTAACCATCCGCCATCATTGCCTTTTCTTGTACCTCCGTCAGAAAGAATAATGATGATTCGAGTTCCGGATCTATCTGAAAGTGAAGTTTGATTAAGAAACGAACTATTCGACTTTTGGTAGGATTTTTTAAATATTTATATTATTTAAGGATTTCCTTGCTTTTTCAAGTAGAAGCCGCTGTAGGTAGATCAAAGAACTTTCCAAAATCCAGGAACTGGTCCAGTCGTACATCGTGACGTATCCGCCCAGCCATTGTTGACCAATCGAATAAATTAAATTTTGGAATCCCTCATTAATAACGACCGATGATGAATCTTTATTAATACGAAAAAGCGACTCTCTGTAAGAAAAGGTGAAAAAGTTGATAAAAAAAGATACTATCTTCTATACAAAAAATATTTTACTTACTTAATGCTAATTAATCCAGGATTTCCAATTTGATCTGTGATTATCGGCAGACCAATAATATCGATCTTCGACATGGGATAATCGATGGAAAAGTAATTGGTATATAATTCCATCACTTGTCTCGTCATATTGCTGACGAAATGATCTTTCGAAAAATTTTTATTTTTACCCCAAAATTTAATATTCTTATCACCTAAGCTCACGTTATCCAGTAATTCAATATCGCCAACAACAAAAGCCAGACTGTGCGGCGACAACAATGGCGTTTCCTCGAAAGTACTCTTAGTATAGAGTGTCGAGCTTAATAAAAAAAAAAATATTAACAATAAATAACCATCGAAACAATAATAATAAACAGTTGTACAAGCATCGCAAAAGCAAACTGCATCAGATGCAAGCTGGTCAAGTACACATGATAAAAAGATCGTTAAACTAGGAACGCAGCTTGTTATCTAAAAGAGTATGCACGATATTTTCCTATCGCGTTACTTACGAGTTCACCCTGGATCTTAAAGGCGTGTTCGCAAGTACAAATAAATCGCTTGGACTCGTAATCGATAGAGTAAATTTGGCTTTTAGATGAACGTCGTCGAAAAGTGGAAATAAATATCTGGCATTGGTTGGCTTGAAATTAGTAATCAGTGATCCTTCGTCCCATCTGGATCTAAAAAAAAGTAAAGAATGTAAACATAATTTTTTTAAGATTATTTACTAATTATTGTATTCACCTATTTCGCGTAATCCGAACTGGAACATTGCCGTGTGATAACGCACTGATATTAGTAGAAGTTTCATAAGTTATCTCCAACGAGTAAGTCCCATTTGATATGGGACTCTCTAGATAGATCACGTAAATCCCATTAGCGTTATCAGTCTCGTTACCCTTAAGGCGAATTTCAACAACGTTGATATCCGACGAGTCCCTATCAGTAAATTCGTCCAATGGCAATGCATTATCTATACTTCCGGTTCGCATGATTTTTGTTGTTTCCGTATTTAATGATATCGAGACACTTTTATCAGTGGTTGATAATGAAACATTGTCTGTTATCCATCCTGTGATATTCCCATCGATCAAAGAATTATCTGACAGCGTATCATTGGATGACTCCGAAGTAGTAAAATTTCCAGAATCATCGAGACCGGCTCCATCCGGGAAATAGGGTGTTTCTACTGTTGGAAGAAAAAAAAAGAAACGTGGTAAAAATATTTAAAAAATTTTGAAGAACCAAAGAATTCAGAAATCCAGAAATCTCCTGGCATTTCTTACCAGCATTGTTTGTTGCGTTCTCCGATATTGCCGATGTCGTATTTCCGGTATTCACCAAACCGGAAGTATTCGATCCCGTTGGTACGTCTTCTCCTGTGGGATACCGTCTGTTTCTATGACTACGCGTCTCAGTTGTTGATGCGTTTAATCGAAGTAATTTGCAATTTTTAATTGTTATGTCTTTCGCATTGAATACCAAATGATCCAACTGGTCACTCGAGTTCTGATGCAATTGGATGACTACCAGACCTTTGATCTTGGTGATTAACTTCCCTTCGTAAACTGGTACCAACTCCAATTCGTACTTCATTGGTAGGATGTTTGGGGATAGGGAAAATTTTTCAAAAATATTATGATTCGCGTCGTCATCCTCTACAGCGAGAACAAGTGGATCGTTTACCTGATTTTCCAAAAAAAAAATATAAAATTAAGTTGAACTAAAAAATTGCATAAAATTACCATGCCGTAGAAAAATTTTGTAAATGCACTTACTTCGTTCTTTGAATACGAACCAATATATGCACCAGCGAATCCAGCGACAACGATTCCAACGATAACAAAAATGATAATGAACAGAGCTTTTTTGTGTGATAAAAAACAGCCACCCTTTCTTTGATATTCGATATTGTTCAGACGCGGCTCGGCGGTCATGAACTCTGACCTACTGCCCGTAAATTGGTCCATATTCTCAGCTGGAAGAAGTATAAAGATTTTTTTCTTCCCATATAATCGAAAATCGTAGATATAAACTTTGGCAGGTTACATGAAACAGAACGGTGACCAAGAACTGCATACGCAATGCACTAAGAATTATCCCACGGAATGCGTGGCGGTTCAATTCGTAATAATAAAAGGAAAACAAAAGAATGTTACATTCGACGCCGGAGAATTTGTACTGGCATTAACAGTCCTGCTCGTAAAATTTAACTATGACGTTTTCAAGGTTTCCTTGCACAAATCATTTACGTAACGCATGCCTAGTGTTCATCTAGAAATACTTGTTTCGAATGTCACTAATATCAAAGTCAAGATTTCATAATTCTAAATAAAAAAAAACTGTATCAAAATATGCAGCTGCTTCTGTTAAACCAATACAACAAAAAACCGTTTCCCCTCAAAAAGAAAAACCAATGCTCTTGATCAAAATACAAAAAGATTCCAAGATGTATAATAAACCTGTTATCAGTATCAAATATGACTCACAATTTCTTCTGGCCCAAGGCTCCCAAGTGCTTACGGATCCTCGTCTCATCTCCCTTATCACTAGAGATCCCTTTGATAACAATTCACTAAACGATCTCGATAACGATGATATTACAATATGTAAAAGAGATCGCTAAAAGCGTGCTATGAAAAGGTGTAAACTCGCTATAGAACGTGACCACTTTCTGCCAGTGCAAACAGGTAAAGTGCAATTAGTTCTCTCTGTCGGTGCACTAGGTAGATGCAGTTCCCGTCTCATAAGTCTACCCCACCCTACCCCTCATCGTCCTCACCACTACCAGTCATCTCTTCCATACTATTTGCATAGCTGTATTGTTTCAATACACAGCCATCCCCTACCTGGTGCACCTTCCTCTGGATGAGTGTGACTTAATCTTAAAGTTGACTTTTTTTTAATACCGTGCATAATGCACCGCGACTATTCGTTATCGGTAATCAGTAAAACACTCCGAAGGAACGTACCGGGTGTTTTCTGAATCAGATAGGATATTCCTGTTTCTCTAAATTTTGAAAATCATCATATACCAATGATCCATTTAAAAGACTATTAAATTTTGGTATAGTAAGACCTACGTACGTCAAGGCGTCGTTATGATGACGTAACAAGGTCACGTACGTCGAGTGCGACAGATGCATATATGTCGGTAGGAGTAAGAGGAAGAAGTAGATACGTATTTACATGCATTACATATAAGGAGGATAGTAAGATCCATCATGAAGCGTATGTAACGATCACTTCCGGTGACTGTACTGTAAGACGAAGAAAAAGAATGTATTAATGGGAATAAAAAATGAATGAATAAATGAATGAATGAATCTTAAATGATAATAACGAGGAGAATGGATGATTAGATCCTTCATAACATCGATGTTTAAATTAAATACATCGTGTATGTAACATATGCAAAAACATTGTCTGAAATATTTTATTTTTTAAGAATGCAATAATTCTACAGGTCTATTTTGAGATCTTCGGTTATGAGTACGAAAGATATTGATCCTGAGGCTGCAGGTGATAACTCGTGACAGTATAATGCATGCAGCTTCCAGCATCAATTTTAAATTTCCCGCCTCGAGGGCATAGGGTAAAATGGCCAAGTCAAGTTTTTTTGTTTTCATCGTGGCAGAAGTTGGCGACACTGTAGGAGTCGACCAGTGCTGCCAAATCGTGTGATATGTTCCATATGAGATTTTCTGTAGAACCTCACAGGCTTGCGTATCAAGGTGCGGAATATCCGGCAACACTGTTTTCAATCATCTTATAATTGATCGTTTGTTGCAGAACTAAGTACTCCTGTTGGTATTTCGACATTGTATTTATTGTCAGACTTCTTATCTTCGCCTCCTCGTACATCATTTTGCACGTTACGATCACTTTGTCATTTACGTTATGGTAAAATCAATGCCAAACAGAATTAGTCCTTTTACAGTAGCGTTAATAAAAGATGAAAAGATCCTCTGGATTGATCCCTTTTATTGATATACGCAACTAAATATTATTATCACGCATGATTTAGGTATCGCATGAGCTGACAGTAACATAATGATGCACGTGCATGCATCACACATTTTCCTTCCTTTTTGTTATGGCTTTATCCTTCCAGGGGACACGTGCCAGTAACAAGTAAAATGCATCACACACATTAAAGTCTATGGTAAATCTGAATAATCATGTTTGTAACACAGGAAATGCATTTGAAAACCGAAGACAAATAAAACCTGCAGTAGATGCACTTTGTATGCACTATAAATAATATATGCTATATCCACTGATAATTAATGCATTTTTGAAAATCTCGAAAATTAATATAACAATGTCTACGTATACGTGGTACACAATTTTGTCGTAAGGGATGTCAGTAGGTAAATCACTGGTTAACGATTGGTAGCAGCGAAGTGTCGGTAACTGGTACCACTTCGTAGGATTCATCTCATTCATGATGTCTGATTGGCCATTGACGCTGCTTCTTGTCATCCGTCGCTCACGCGATTAGATCCTTTTGTTATGGCCTATCGAGAATTGGATAATGATTCATCGAGACGATTACCCTTACGCCAAGTGGCCTAAGTGGAATTCCGTGCTTCGACTTCGGAACTTTTGCGTCACGAGGTATCTTGTTTTTTCCAGTGGGATTAGATCCAACAGGAGCTTCATCTGGGACGCTGAATATCCGAGTAGTCAGTAGGCAAACGACGCTGCATGATCGCAGGTGATTTTTCATCGAGAAGAAACACTGTGTACGTCGGATAAAAGACAGGTAAGACAACCCCCTGGATGGGGTGAGGTTGACATTTTTTTTCCACATCCCATATGAATAATTTATGCTGTTCGGAATATGAATAATTAACGTCGTAATATTATTCTAATGATTTATTAAGGATTCCGTACAAATTTAACGCACAGTGCAGTTAACACCTTCGACGTTTTTGAGTGCGGGATATTGGAAAGTCTTATCGAGATTATTACCTATATTACATAAAAAATGAAATTCCTTTAAAAAATATGAGAACATTATTTTTTTTTACTATCGCTATTACTATATTGTAAAATCTTACTATAAGTAGTCGCGATCTGATTCCGAGATGATACTAGGTTAAAGATAAATCGATAACGATGATAACAATAAGAATCGTAATAGTATTACAGAAAAAGTATCAATTATCTCATTTTTGGTATTTACCAAAAACTTAACTTCTCACCAGTATATATTATCTCCTATCAATCAGTGTTAAAAATGTCTATATATTATCTACCATCTAGTAGCGATTACTAGCATCGCTCACGCCGCTACTTGCCGAGAATATTTGACTTCCCTTGCTGGAGAACCGTCCGCTGATCCCGATGACGGAGTACCAAAGTTTCCGCGTAGCAGGATCGCATACAATGAAGAAGAGGAATAGAACGAAACCTTGAAGTGCAGCCGTAACGCAAAACAGATAAGAGAATATCAATCCAGCCCCCATTTTGGCAGCAACCCCAAAGAGCCAAGTGATACCAAGTAAGAAGAAGAGCATAATTCCCAATCTAAATTGTGCAACAACCAGAGTGGTATCATTCTCCATATCCCGACTGCATCTGGTGGTACTGAGAAGACTGTACATGACGCGCAAGAAGAGTACAACATTAAGGACAATGACTATGCAGACAGGTAGAAGAAGACCAATATATTGAGCCATGCCAAAAACTTGACAGAATCGTATATTGATACCAGCCGGCGGAAGATAAGCTTCCGGATCAATAGCAACGACTGTACCGACAATTACGAATGGCAGTCCCCAAGCGAAGGCAGCGGCTTTCAAAAGAAATCTAGGTGGCCTGGTGACGCCAAGAACAATGACGTATCTCTTGAATTGCAACCAGGCCGTAACCAGCATCCAAGAGAATTCCGCCAATATGGCGTAATGCAGAAGTACACCGACTACGATGCAAGGGATGGGATCGTTGACTGAATCCACCAAGGGTATAGCGCCAATGACAAACTTCTCTAAGCCCAACGCTAAGGACAGCTGTATGAGGATCTTTGTTCCTGGCTTCTTGCGCCAGGACTTGAAGATAAAGGCTGTTATCAGTATACCGAAGACACCGATCATGGATAACACACAGCCTATTACCGTTATCACCTCTAAGGCTTCCTCGTGCTGGATTGATATTGTGCCGGCTTTATTTTGTGCTATCGTATCGTGTCCCAGGACCAATTGAGCGAAGTGAGTCAAGTGAGAGCAAAGACAGATGTTCAATTCACCAGATGCGTCGCGCGTCGTTCCGGCATTTTCACATCCTTCCTCTGACCATGCACTGTAGGATGCGACTGGCGACACTCCTACGTACTCGAAATCCCAAAAGGCACAAGTCTCGGATTTACGTACTGTACCCGTCAGTGGTTTGAATAATAGTGGTATCGGAATCGGTAGATTCCTACCATATCCCGGAATGGAAACGCTGACTACTCGACTGTCTACGAAATTAGTATACGCTGTGTAAGCACTGTTGAAGACCAGATCACTGTAGAACAGCGTCACTATAACGCGGGATGCGTTAAACAAGGTTAAATTGTTTTGAGTGAAGTTTGACGAGGATGCCGTGACTGTACTGGCGTTCAGTAGACTCCTTGGAAGCCACGTTGCTACTTCAACGTCACCCAGAAGACCAATTCCCTCTATGACGTTATCGGCGTACAAAGGAATAGCCGTGTAATTCATGAAGCTGTTGTACTCCTCGTAACTCGAATTTTCCATTTTACGTAAAAGCGCAAGTCCCGTTATATTGGTGACACTCGGATCGGAAATCTGCACTATCAAATGCGACGTTTCTATCAGTATCAAACCATTCTCTTCCAGAAGGATGTCCGCGCTGATATTCGTCGCTGCTCTATCCAGCATCCGGCCAAGAGAATCTAATAGGACGTTCGTGGAATTTAATACTTGTGATTTCTTCAGAACCTCTTTGTCCATGCTCATGACTTTGTCCAGTATCGAAGTGAATCTGTAAATGTCTTCCAGGATCACTTCGCTGTTATCGTACTTGGCTTCCTGCTCCGTTATCAGAGCCAAGTAATATACGTCAGCCGGTGTCAATTCCTCAACAGTTTCAATTATTTCTAATATTTCGTGAGCGATATTGGCGTCTATGGATATATTATTGTTAACCACTTTTATACTGATCTTGTACAGCTTCCGGGTTGTTTCTGACACGTCGGACGTGCAGGATCCTGATGGTTCTGCCCAGGAACCACCACGTATGTAATTACCGTTGCAACTTCTGTAAATAGGAACTCCTGAAGTATCCAAACACATCTTCTTAGAAACTGCACTCATACCGACGTGTGTAAACGGCCATTCCATCTCCTGCGATCCACTTCCGGTCTTCGACGAAGGACACCCGTCGCAGCTACGAAGATAATTGAATCTATAAACTTTCGGATACATCGATGCTAATAATCGAAAGTCTCTTTCCGTCCTTATATAGGCATCTGATAATGACAATTTCAAGGATTCCTTATCATCCGATTCCTTGACTGTCACGTGAAACAAAACGGTTACGTTTCCATCGACAGTCACGTCAAGGACCTCCATCGCCCTTATATCCTCGACGAGATTATCAGGCGTCGCGTCCTTGACGTCCTTGGCTAGTTTCTTATAAATTTTTCGAAACGTCGGGTCGCATCGTTCAACGCTATCGCAGGCGTCCATTATCTCAAGAGATAAAGCGAACATGTACCCATCAAGCTTCTTGTAAGCTATCACATGCTTGGTCGTGACCAATTCGTTAGATAACTTGTGACCTTCGCATATGTAGTACCCAGGTCCTTGGTCACTAAGTTCTACGCTGTAGATTGTTTTATGCGTTTCAAAGTTCAAGGTCACACGATCCTCAAAGTCTATGTCTGGCTCTATGTCTTTGGCCGTCCAACGCATCGCCCACTGTTCCTGCAACTCGACTGTTCTCACGAAGTCGCCATTTGCATTCGTGAAGCATCGCACACCTGGGTCGGTATATGACTCCGTCCAGAGTCCGTCCTTACCGTAGACGCTCAATAACAATTGTTCCTCGTCCGGATAAAATCTCAGACTGAACGCTACGTCTGGATAGCTCGGTGTACCCATCTCACAGAATATACAGTGCAAGGATGTGTTAGGATTGAAATTCGAGATCTGACCCTTAGAATTGATCGCCATTGTGTTACTTCTGTATCTACCGTCTCCCCCGATCCAACAGAAATCATCTCTCTCGATCTCTCGCTTCCTGGCCAGACCTGCGAACAATCTGCTCACGATCGGACTATTGATCTGCGCCGTGTTGCATTGCTGAATGGCGTTCTTCCAGGTGATGTCACGTGAATTTTTCATCAATCGAAAACACCTGTCGTCACCCGGTATAGGCGAGGCTACGTATTTCGGCGGGCAAGCACCCTTTGGAAAATAATTCTTTTCGACCAAACACAGAAACGGATGGTCCACTTCGCAGCTTTCTGGCTTTATCGTTATTCCACTGGACACGTCAAGCACCAGGCATCGTTTCGTTCGATTACCATACGTAATGTCGATTCCGTCAGGAATTTTTATCCTGGATCCCCAATTCTCACCAGGTGTCTGCCATAGTAGCGGACCGAATACGTCCAGCCTCATTACTGGTAACCAGACGACGTTGACTCTTCGACTTTTTAAATGTTTCGTAATGGCGCCAAATATTTCCTTGTCTATTTCTCGTCCTTTGATGTTAAAACGACAGGTGTTCGACCACGTGTCCTTGGAAAGGCCAACGCAGACGTAATCGTCATCGGCGTCGTTCTTAGCTTTTAACGTGACTACGTGGTAACCTGGCGGACAATATTTCTCTTCGAATCTCGGCGACGTGTAGGTACATTTTGGACTTTTTCTTGGTCGCCATTGTCCTGTACATTCTCTCGTAATTACGTCCATTTTTTCTGAGAGACACAGAGGATCGGAATAGACTGCCACTGACGACGGTGACTGCGGCCATTTTGGTAGCGCAACTTTTCCTTGTAGGGAGTCTACTTCGGATTCTTCTTCGGGACACTACGAGAAGATGATATTTATATTTATCTTTTTTTTGAACGTTAATACTTTTCTTTATTTATTATTACGACTCACCAAACTCCCTTCGATTTTTGGGGCACTGATGCACAATCCAAGAAACACTAGGTAGAGGTTGCCTGAACAGAAAAAAAAATTTATTCAATGTTTTGCTCAGAATTTTGAAAATGATTGTACACGTGTATATACGAGTCACAAATATTCACGGCACTGATTAACTTATTGATCTTGTCAATTATTGTGGAATAGACGCTTTTCGAATACTGTAACGATTCTTGTCAGCACCTAACCGTGGTATCGATATTATCGAGTTAATTAATTAAAATTAAATATAACCTGGTATCATGGTGGTAATTATTGCGCGAGTTTGCTAAGCACCGAGTGCGTACTAACTTTTGGGTGACTGTCCCACGTTACTCTTATCTAATGAATATCTTTGCCCATAATCCCATTCTAAACATACGCATGTGTCTACGAAGAGACCTCGACGTCCTCATACTGATATTATTATTAACACAATACAATGCTATAGAGATCGTATCTGGCAAAAGGAAGAAAGAATGATTTTTTTCAATAGAAAATGTCTATTTTCAACTCAGTAAAAATTCTCCCACGCTTATCCTACCTCGACGAGGATATACTGAATTTCTTGTATTTTACAGTTTTCGTAAAATTTTCATTATGGAACGTCTGGCCTTCGTTACGGGCATCCTGTTCGTCCTGACGTTAATGAACAATCCGTCAGACGTAAGTTAAAAGATGAAAAAGATTGCGTAATCGTTATTTCACTCGTCGAATGAATTTTGTAAATTTTATTATAGGGGGTGGCCAAGATAAAACGTAGCGTCGATCTCAATGACGTCTACCAATATCAATCACGGCAAAATCGATTGCCCAAAGGATTACGACCGACCAGCTATCGATTGGAAATTGAACCGTCGATATACGAAGCCAAGTTCAAAGGTCGTGTCAGAATTAATATCACCTGGACCGACACCAATGACAGAATAATCCTAAATGCTCATCCCGACTTGATGATAGATGGCTCGGGGATTAAAGTCAGGGAATTGGGCATTGATAAAACGTAAGTACAGTGGGTAATAAAAATTGACAATAAAAAAATACAAGGGTCGTAAAGCATACGTCACGCAGCCACCCCTTTGTTTTTCCTATGTTATTCTTTTTATCACGCATAACTTCATTTAGGCAAATCTCACGACTACTGTCATTTATGACAGTCTTGTCAAGTGTTAATAATAATTTATTTGATCGCCTGAGTATGCCAGCCACTCAGTCATAGTTTGCATATTTAGCAGCATGATCATAGTTCATCCAAGTTAGGTGATAATGAGATCAAGATAATCTTGATCCGCTGTCAGTGCACTGATACACAAAATTCAAGTGGTGGCACGCGATGGGAAAACAAAGTTTTTTTTTATTAATGAACTAAAAGTCGATTCATAAAAAAAATGTACACTTTTATACCTTCTCAACCATCTTTGTTTCTTTTCAGAGAAGAAATCACACCTGCTACTGGAATAAATGTCGCTGGAACTACAAGGAACGCTAAGAAATCGTGGTACGTCATAGAATTGGAGCAAATGTTGAGAAACGGTACTAAATGTGAAATAGACATTAAGTTCACTGGTAACATCACGACCAATAGAACTTCCGGTCTCTTTAGACGCGAATACGTCGATATCACCGGAAAGAATCAGTAGGTATCTAATGGTAAAATATATTTGATTAAATTCTATTATTGTATATTATTTTAATTGTTTTATTACAGCATGATACTCGGTACGTACTTTCGTCTTGACAATGCCCAAAACATGTTTCCGTGTTTTGACGAACCACCATACAAAACAAGGTATCAGCTCAGTGTCTTGAGACCAAAAAATATGACGGCTCGATCGAACACAGAACTTGACAGAAGTACAGATGCGTAAGTACAGGTTGACAAGTTGAAAAGTTAGTATGAATTGATTATGTTTAATTAAAGAAAAATGTAATTTTTAAAGCCCCGGAAAGCCAGACTTCGTTTGGGACCATTTTAAGGAAACGCCAGAAATATCGACGTACCAATTGGCACTGGCTATCACGGATTTCGAGAGTATCAGTCCGACGAAGATGGTCAATGAGATAAACGGTAGAAGATTGAACGTAAAAATCTGGGCTCGTAAGGAATACATCGATTCCTTGAAAAACGTACCAGATAAGGTGGTGGACATAATAAATTATCTACAAGATTATTTCAACTGTTCGATCGGTCTTCCTAAGCTTGATCTAATGGCCATACCTTTTTACACTGCTACCAAATCGTCGGACAGCTGGGGTCTCATGTTCTTCAAGTAATAATCATATTTACTGATGAATTACAATGATCGTGAAATTGTACGCTATTGAGTTTATTTTTTATTAACAGAGAGAGCGAACTGAGCGGTCATCAATTATGGAACATTGCTTACGAATTAATTTATCAATGGATCGGTCAGTACAGGACGCCATTCCGCTGGAGCGACGTCCCAGTCAATAAGGCGCTCAATTCTTTCTTGGCATCCATGACGACAGTCGACGTCAGTAATCAGTGAATAATTTAATAACCGAAATACAGATAATTACATAACATTATACTCGATACAATAATTCACATTAACGACGACAGATCAATCCGGACGAAATGAATGGAAAATGGCCGATGACCGTCCTCTATTCTCTCTACTACGAATTTGGAAAAGTCTTTCCATTCTCCAGAGTCGCCGGAATTCGCGAAGAGGCAAAGTCCGCTAAGAGTACGTAAAGATAGAATGATTATTTTTGCCCTGAAAAGAAAAACTTCGTCATTTTCATCAAGAATTCATAACGTATTGTTTTCTCTGTAAAATTCAAACTCTGTCCTTATCTGCTACATTATCGTATGACTCATTTGCGTATGTATCACGTGTTCACGCATCATGGACACAAGATTCTTTTACACGTTCGCCACCTAAGTGATACGCAGCCTTGTGAATTGTTGTTGCGTGAACGTAAATGCGTGACGTCACTCTTGTCTGTTACAGCCGAGTTAATCTTTCGGATGTTCAGCTACACGCTTGGAAAGGATCTCTTCCGTGAAGGGGTGCGAAGATTCCTCCAGCAGGAGAACCAGGAACAGTCGGAAGAGTAGTAATGCCATTACTGGTCAGCCGGGAAGCAATTAATAAAGATTCATCGATGCTTAGTGACGAAGAAGTAAAATTTCGAATCTGAAAAATAATCTTGATAAGAAACATAGTAGCATTTGCCTTAGGCCATTATCAATATTAACAGTTGTCTTTGTCGCTTATTGCGTCAACTTAAATGTGCCATTATTTATTGCCGGTAGCGCCATACAGCGCTGGAGTCAAATATTTATGGGATTATATTGTCGAAAACATTTATTTACTTTTATTTTCGTGCACAAGCAATTTTTACGATTTTACTCTCATTCGATTGCACAATATTTCGTAATTGTTTTTGTTTTTGGTTTCCGGCTACTGTTTATAACGATGCCCCCTTAATCACGTAACTCGACTAATCGTTACTGGATAAGTTTAATTAGGACTCCAAGGATCTTCTTTGCCGATGATATATACAGCAGACTTAACGATGTCGCCAATGAGACCAACAATCTACCGGAAGGACTCACCATCAATGAAATTGCAGCGCCTTGGATCGGAAGAGACAGAGTACCATTGGTCACTGTGACGCGTGATTACGAGACCGGAAATGTGACGTTCAGTCAGGTAAAGATTTTTTATCATTTTATATACTGCGGATTATATATATATTAGAATGAGGGAATACCACTGGTAGAGCTGATGAACGATTACGGAAACGCGTGGTATACTTTTCAGAAAGTCTTTCTGAGGGAAACATCCTCTTCCCGTGTTGTTACGAAATCCGTTTACGAATGGGACATACCCATAGTGATGCTCCCTCAGGATAACCTCAACTTCAGTAACACGAAACCTGTCGCTTGGATGACCAAAGGAAGTGGAAACTTGACGATATACGATACCACCGACGAGAATTCGTTTATCATTGTGAATCCTGAAGAGATTGGTACAGTGTTCATGATTTCTTTTTTATTAATATCTTAAGAACGCGGTCGAGGTTGGGGTAAACGACGTGGAACGTCGCGACGCGTTTATGAGAACTCATGTTTTTATTTGCGTGGATAAAGATTTGATTCGTCGAGATTATGCTTGTGGTTAAGCGGGAATATTTGTTTTCATCGGCGCAGGTATGTTTCCGGTTAATTATGATTCCTGCAATTGGAAGATGCTGGCGGAGTTTTTGCAAGGACCTAATCGCGAGACGATTCCTGTTTTGACGAGAGCGAAATTACTTCATGACGCTTGGAATCTCGCTTACGGCGGAGAATTGTGTTTTGGAATTGCACTGAACATGACGCACTTTTTGAAAAATGAGAGGAGTCACGTGGTGTGGGAACCGATGTTTACGATGATCGATCACGTCGGAAGACGAATCGAAGGTGCTACGGACATTTATGCAAAGTTCGAAGTAAGTTTACGAAGGATAAAGATACATTAGGATCCATCTTGACTGCGACTTTGTTAAAAGTTCGGAAGTGATATATATATATTTTTTTTGGAAAATTACTTGGAAATAGAAACTTTGATATTTTCATTCCTGCGACAGGTATATATTCGTAGCTTGCTGGAACCGCTTTACGAGTATCTTCTGGAAAGTTCGAAAAGTTATCGCGAAGAACCATCTTGGATGATTCATATGAAAGGTTTGACGAAGAATTTCTTGTGTCGCGTTGGATATCAGCCTTGCGTGCAGGAAGCACGTGAACAATTCAAAAGATGGATGGACAGTGAGGAGCCAGACAAAGGAAACCCGTTAGTACTTTAAATCAGTAAATTAATTCTAAAACCTTGGAGAATCTAAGGAAATTAAAAAAAATATATATTACAAACTTTACAGTGTTAGCAACGAGTTCATCTGTCCAGTTTTCAAATGGGGCACAAGAGAAGAATGGGAATTTGGTCTTCAACGAGTTATCAATTTCCCTCAAAATTCCTTGGAACGAAAACAAAGTGAACGAACGTACCTCCTGAAGACGTTAACCGGATGTTCCAGGAATATGTTCAACATTGAAAGGTGATCAAAAGAAAAATGAAAAAAGCCGTCTACAAAAGAAAACTCAATTATTTTTTCCTTTTCTTTTCAGACTCCTAAACGTGACTATCCTCGAGCAAAACTCAAATTTCACAAACTCTGACATCCAGCTGATCCTAAGCATGCTGACCGGAAATGCAGGTGGTTACGTAACTCTGTACTATTTCCTGAAAAATAATTGGGCCGTTGTTAAAGAGAGATATAAGGACAATAAACATCTGTGGGATGGAATCGTCAGTTCTGCTACTTCGAATTTTAATACTCAAGAAGGTTACGACTTGGTTTCTGGACTCTACTCGGATAGGCAGGGCGAGTTTGACAGCGCCAATTGGATAATTGAAGATGCATTGAAAAATATTATTGAGGAAACGAAGTGGAACGCCAAAAATTTACAGGTTATTAATTCCTGGCTTATGGACAATTTGTCCGAAGATTTGTTGAAGTCTATCGATGCCGCTCGTATTTCTAATACTACTGATACTACTCATTGTAGTACTCCTTCTAATACTTGTACTACTGTACCACCGATTGGTGGTTGAATATATTTGATCTATATCACTTCAGAAATTTTTATATAATTATATATAAGAAAAAAAAAAGTAGGAATAAGAATTGAAGTGAAGATGTCGATTAATTAATTATACGCTATTATAATTGTATACTATGAGAAAATAAGAATAAAAACCATGTCGATACTTGATCGATTATTTCAATTTGACGTCTATGTCCACTTAGGATTTTATTGTTTCTTAAGGATCCTTATCGGAAATCAATGAAGAGCTATTAAGCTAAATCTCGTTTATTTAACTTTCTCGTATGCGAATATTACAACGCAGGGATGGCGGTTATAAAATGCGCTGTACGATCATATAAATATAAATCTGTAATACAATGAGAATAATGGCCAACACGCGAGTTAATTCTCTCATTAAAGAAACCTTGAACATTTATCATTCCTTCGGTGAGATTCACGCTAGATTAAGAATCCGTGTAACATTCAATTAATTCACGCATAATTTAATGGCGTTTTAATTATCTTCCCGTCTAGATTCGTCGTGATCAATATATTAATCATTCGATATTGCACAATAATATAACGATCGGCAACGCAATTATCCAAATTTATTCTCAATCAATGAATCGCGCGTTAAGATGAAAGTGAATTGTTTCCTATCAATGATTTTTGATACCATTAAGAAATGCATTAAAGTAATTTATAACGGTATTAGTAAAAACGAGTAATCCAATCCGTGATGTTGTCTCAGTCTTTATTGTTAATTAACTTTGCAAAGTACAAAACAATTGTTTTAAATGGAGAAAGGTTTAGAAGCGGAGAGAACGCGGAATGCATGAAAATCTCATTTCACGTATCCGCAGGGTGATTGGCCGAAAATCATTGAAACACGTAAAATCACTTAAATTTATTTACAGAATTTTTAAGTAGGGCGCTCGCGGATGTCATAAACAATTTTTTGTGTATTATTTCACAGAAATTATAAATGCTGTGAATGTGTGTTACGTTCAGATTTTTTGAGCGAAAAATTATGACGCAAGGCAAAAATGTCTTTCGTATTAATTGAACTATAGTAAAAATTGTGCCGATCGTTAGAAGCGAATTGATAAAAAATAATTAATTTATCAACTACAGTAGGAGGGACAATTATTCCAATCTCTTAAACCATCCACCTCTCAATTCTAATCCTAATCAATCTTGCACAAATTGGCTCATACAATCTAGCTATGTACTCCTTGAGAATCGCAGGTGCGCGAATAAAAATTGTTTAATTATTTGCCATTATTGAAAAAAAAGCACTCGACGCAGATACATAATTAATTCTGGGCGTTGTTGAACTTTCAGGTATATTATAGTTTGTCGATTTACCTGACTATAGGAAACGTGGAACGTGTAGATTTTATATTGAAAATATGCCCATTAATTGCAATAAGATGGAGCATAGTCTATGTTACGTTACGGAGAAACGTTTGGTAGATTAATCGAATCGAATATCACAGTTGGCTGATACTAGTTAGAGAATTTTATAATTTCACGTAAAATCTTCACGTTCCCCCTCCCCTGAGTGCATGGTTAATATTGTGGTTGCAAAAACTGTGTATAACTACACTGAAAAATTTAATTGAATGCACAACCAGCTTTCTAGGAAATCCTATTATCGTTATATTGCAAAATCCTTTTTGCTTCCTTCAGGCATAATTGCATGTCGAATGAGACAGATTCTTAATGCCATGGTCAATTATAAATAATTCTATTTAGGAATCACGTCCAACGACCGTAGGTGTGTGATCGGCTTGATCGAGATTAAAATCAGAATCACATTCATGGCATACAGCTATAGAGTCCCCATTTTTTAATGGTCTAATTTACTTTTCTTTTTATCGTGGAAAGTTACCGGGTTATACTTTATTCTCAATATTATTAATGCCACTAGTTGAAGAAACTTTCGAACCTCATGCTAGGAACATTTAATGATCGGAGCATTGGACAACAGCCTCCTGATAGCAGAAATTAATTTTCGCTGTAAACTGACAAGGCGAGTACGCTAGGCAGCTACCTCTCCGAAGCTTGTATGTCCAGTGTCTTTTGCGTGTTGCTGCGCAGCGACTTGTCCGCTGAGCATCACGTTGCAGACCATACATTTGAGCGTGAATTTTTGCACGTCTGTGTATTGACGACTAGATTTCGCTTCTTTTGCCAATTGCGTGGCTTCCTCTAGTAGTCTCTCATCATTAGCTGGGAATAATGTTTGAATACTGCCACCCTGTGAAGAAATAAGAGTGTTCTCTGATGTATCGAGTATGAAAATGATTGAAGATAAGAATCAAAAAGCTGGTAACTCACATCCAGAGGTTCCAGGTACAAGGGATCGTAGTGAATGCCATCAAAAATTAGAAACACCCTGTGAGCATACTGCTGGTCTTCTCCAAATCTGTTTATAATAGCATTGATACTGTCCACCACAACAATTTCTATTCCAAAGAATCTAGAAAGGATAGAGAGCTCGATAGCCCCTCCCCAAGATTCAGGTTTCTGGATCCAATTACAGTATTCAGGGTTTGGTCTGCCTAGAATTGCTTCTGAATATTCTTCTTGATCCGCAGCCACGGTATTGGCTATAACCTCCCTCATGAAGCTTGCACAGGTAGGATCAACCTTCCCTAAATTACTTTAATTAATCCAGCTATCCTAATAGAGGAAAATGGATCCACAGACTTAATATCTTACCATTAAGGACATAGCCAATACTGGTAAAGAGGCAAGAATTATCAGCAGGCACAATTTTCTTCATCAATACTCCGGGACTGTCAGAAAAGTTTTCGGTGTTAACGATATGAGACCGAGGTATTTCTTCAGGTTTCTCCTCTCCATTACAAACAGCTGGTTTCTCTTCCACAATCAAAGTATCACCAGACAATATACCACTCTCTTCCAAAGTAGCAGCTTCCTTGGAAAGATCAACAGCCTTAGGTGGAAATCCAGCCAGAACGTAAAGAGACTTGCTGGATATTCCAGTGAGGTCAGAGAGCTTAGCCTTCAGTTCAGAAATATTATCTTGTGGAGTCAATCCACTCACAACCTTCTGACCCGATTTTGTCTTGACTCTGAGCACTAATCCAGCCATCGTATAGCTGCTACTCCGTTCCTGACAAATAGGAAGAGAATTCCCTGAGACCGACGTCGTGCGATCAGCTATGCAAACTATGCCACGAATTACGCGACGTTTGTAAAAATTCGATCATATCACAGATGGTTTGTACTCGTTCTCAATATCGTTTTGTTAAATCACGGTTTTTGCTGCTTGCTCATCTCTACGAAAAAGGTTATCTCGAAACGGATTGCACAGATCATAAAATAATATTGAGGAGGAGACGAATCTTCTACCTCGCCATTACAACATGACCATCTTTTAGGGCCATAGTTATTAGTTTTCATTTACGTCACCGCGACGCTTCTGTTCCTAAATACGAGATCGTGATTGGTTGACACAAGAATAGGTGACGCAATAAATGCATTTTTATGCAGCTGCCGTAACTCACCCGTTTTGATTGGCGGATTCTGATAAAACAAACACTGTGATTGGCTGAAATACAACACGCACTGCATAAAGAATGCACCAACGTTGTCCAATCATTGTTGAGAATTTATGTACCAGCTTACAATACATGGAATTTTGGAAACTGGTTCTACGCATTTCTATATAATATATTGGGCATTGAAAAGATATAACGCATCTAGGGGAAATTATTTTATTTGAGAAAATAAATGCTAATCTTACTTGTGACATTGTACTCACACATTCCGTGCTTATTAACGTATCGTAAATCTATGCACGTAACCAACTTGTCTGATACGTATTTGGTTATCATTGCAATCACAGTTTCGTAAGATATATATATACGAATGATGAAAACGTACACTGCGAAAAATGTATTCAGTGTACGTCATAAATAACAATGCAGTCTATAACGCAAAATCATAATATCTTTAGCTATTTGGAATAGCTGTAATAAATGGAACAAATGATAAATGGCACAATGTTACAATAAAATTTGTAAGAATGCACCATATTAGAAATAATAATAATAATAAAGAAATAGTCTCTACCCTGAGAAGTATGAAGAAAATATAATGCACTAGATGATTAACGACATTCCATAGGAAAATGGATAAACGTATAGCCACGGGGTAAAGAAATAAATAAAATGTAAAACTTCAAAGCTCCTATGACCATATTAAATCCTACATTATGCCTTCCCTCTCTCGTGGTCTGTAAACGTTAATAAAAATGCCAAACAGCCAAGAAAGATTCCTAGAGCAGCAGGACTGAAGTTTCTATGGTTAAACGTCGATGACGTCGCCGAAGTCGACGTCATAGACGCGTCAGAGCTTTCGTCGTCGTACGACGTCGTTAAATTCGTTATTTCTTGAATCCAGTCAACGTAAAGACGTACATCCGTATAAAGTGAAGGAAACGGAGTGGACGAGCAGTTTTTCTTTAATAAAATACCAGTCAGTCCTTTCCCACAAATTAAACCAGCTCCAGAATCAGCCTGCAGCACGTTAAACGATAACGACAATGAATTAATCGGTAAGTTAAAAAAATATCTAATTAATCTATATAAAACATATAATTACCAGACAAGTATCTCTATTATCAGGCACGCGTTTGGCGCATATCATGCCCTTAGGATTTCTAAATTGCTTATAATAAATAGCTCCGCAAACGTTGCGCTGTATAATGGCGACGCTCTCGTACGTTAGAGCGTCGTCGATACTTTCATCGGCGTCGCTTTTCTGGTTATTCTGCAAAAGTCAAATGGATCTTTGTTACGATTTCTTGAGATAAAAAAAAAAGGACGTACTATCTCCGTACCTCGGGTAACAATATTAAATTAACGTTATACTTACATAATTGCCAACCTTCCAACCTGCCACGTTACATTCAGTGGACGTTGGTACCTCCGTCATTCTAAGACGTATAGCCGACACTGTGTAATCGTCCAATGAAAGTGACGATTTGAGCTACGAATGAAATGAAGTTATCATGTAAATAATATGCTATTATTAAGAAAATTGCAACTAACGATGACGTCGTATGTAAACATAACAAATTGTTACCTCCAGCAAAGCAACGTCATTCTCCATAGTCTCGTTGTCGTAATACTTGTGAACGTGTATTCTAAGTACTTGACTTCTCCCTGAGAAGTCGGAAGATCCGCTTAATCGTACGTCACCAGCCTGAACGTTGATATTGTCCGATATTAAGGAATTTTCAGAGCTGTCGGATAAGCGTGGTGAATTCTTATCGGTAACGGTGATCAAGATAAACTCTCAAGTCGCTAATCATACTGTTCACTTACAGAGCACACTTACGAGTACATGCAGTGGGCGGCAGTGAGAATCCAATCTTTGTGAATAACATTGCCCGAGCACAAATGATTCCCCGTAAGGTCTTGAATGGAAACCTATGGGAGATAAAAACAATTAATTTTAAACAATTTTTTTATATAGATGCAATAAAAATTTATTGTTCTCATTCAATCACTGTAATGACGTAGATGACGAATTTATTGAGCATCTGATATCACGTGGTCGTAGACAAATGTATCTGCTATCTGGAAATGCGAGGGAATGAGATGCAATCGCGTATTCCGTTTAACTATAGTTTCTGCCATTTTACATTATAATGAATTCACTATAGCAAATCGATTTTACCACGGAGAACTATGGCCGAGTATAGCGTAGCGTTTTGGTATTGGTCAATCTGTATCGGCAGGTGCGAAGGTTTTTAGCTGCTTATCGATACTCCAATAGATTACGATTATTGAGTGGAACCTTCCAAGGTACATTATATTGTACGTAACGATACGCCATTTCGTGTATTTTATACTTAACACGTTACATGCCGGGCCTAAATTCGTTGGCTTACTCCGTTTACGCCATAAGGAAATTTTCGTTATCGGACCCATATCTCGTCCGGATATGACATAATATGATTAAATTATACAAAATTATCACGCGTAAAACCTTTCTCTCACTTCCGGTCACGCACATGAACCCAGGACACAGGAAGTTACCTTCAGTCGAATTTTATGTATTTTTATTCAATTTTGACACGGCATTCAGGGTGTTCAAATAATTCATTATAATCGCAGCTTAGGATAAGATTGGGTAAAATTTATACTCTGTTTCCAGGTATTATTCGCGGTATCCGTGGCGGCTGGATGAGTCATTGATTATAAATGGTGCTGATAGATAACGTCGATGGAAAGTCTGATAAAGGTATAACAATAATGAAATATTATAAATGCACGTGCAGGGACTTTCTTTTTTTCTTTTCTTAAATGCCCTTTTCTATTTAATATATCCATAATTACCATTGTACTTTAGAGCTGTTTCCCTTTATGACCCTTAAGGGTAGGTCATTTTTTGTATAATGGTGTAAAAGTGCCGTCTGCTCGTAAGGGTGAAAAAGTGGGTCAACGGCGTTTATATTGATTTGATCGGATCGATAATAATGATAAACCTTATGATACGGATTATAATGATGATGATGACGATAATAATAATAATACACGAAGTTAACGCATATTAATGTAAATTCTTTGAAATTACTTCAATAACGAAGACTCATAAGTATCGCGCTTCGATAACGATACCTGCTGTGGAAATTGTCCTGCGACGGCCTCCATTGTTTTTGGTGTTTCGTTATTAAAAGATTCTTTGAAAATTTCACTATCGTCGTAACTCATGCTCTGCGTTACGTTAGCCACGAGGAACGTTGAATTTCTCGTTTTGTTATCTCTAACAGTATGCGTCCTCCAGATCGCGGGTAGCTCGTCGAATTTTGACGCAAGGGTGATCTTCGTTACCGAAAGTTTCGGCGGTAGAAACACGTGGAACAGTACCACGTGGATTGCGTAAATGGCCGCCAAGCACAGAAGACTGTGTTCCTTTCTGTTACCGTCATGATCACTCATTTCCGTTTTGAAAAATTTTCCTCCTCGAGACGATCGATCGAAAAGTTAAATAAACTTGTTTAATTATGACGTCACCGAGGATGCACGCTTAGCAGAGATATTATCACTGACGTTAATCACCAGAAACATTTAATAATTAGTGAGTATTCGCGAATCGAGTCACGATTTTGATTCTTGAGGAATTTTGAAAGATCCACTGGTACTATTTCAAAAAGAGCCAATCGAAACACTTCGTTTAACAATTAAGGTAACTTTCACTGTCACGCAATTATTTAACAAATAATTCACCATTGTTGTTTTTTTATCTTCAAGGATATTCACTATCGGAGTAACACGAGAGGAGCAAGGAAAAAAAATATTTTAATTATCATCGACACTTTTCCTGTTCATTAAAACTTACGTGTTCTTGGTTATAATGATAAATTTTTTTTAGAAATTCTAGTATCACAAAATATCCTCTAATTATATCCCGGGTTAAAATTTTAGATACGGACGGATCACTGATCGATCATTTTACATGGTTCGTACAAGATCCCGCACAGGTCTGTCTAATGAGACTATGCCGTATTTCACTTTTATTACCAAGGATAACTTCAGTCTACAGGATAGATCTTGATCCAAGAATGATCTTTCCCATACAATAAATATGACCTGGATCCGAAATTGATTGCCCTTTAATGATGGTACTGATCTTTTTAGTACATTAACAAAATAGAACATCACAGATCATTCGTAGATCGTTGATTCAAGACGTATTCATTGCACGGTAAAGATCATTCTCAGATCAGTTTTAGATCCATCGAGCAGGCTTAAGTTATCCTTTGTTGATCAATGCTGACAATAGTTATGGATAACTTGTTTTAATTCGTTTTACGAGTGTAACACTGGCATTGGCTTTGCGACTGTTCGTGCGTAATGCCGATGTATCACTGAGTTTTCGTAACAGAGATGGACGCGCGTTGCCAGCCGCGTTTCTGGCCAGTCTGAGTCACCTATAATGCGATAGTACGTCTGCTTTCGGGAAAAAGTAACCTTATCAGAAATTAGAACACGTTGATTGTTTAAGAGTGTCGAAGTTACCGGTTATTATCAATCGATATTTAACGTATAGCTTATCGCTGATTGAAATTAGATCCTTTTACGTGAGAAAAAGAAAAATGAAGGGGGGTTCATTCGTAACGGTTTAGAGACGTCTGATTGAAACTTTGGAATTTCAATTATATGTATCTATTGATAGATAAATATATATATATAATAAAAAGTCATTAAACGTTCTATGCTCACGAAATTTTCAAAAATTAAAATGTTCGCTATTGTTTATTATTGTTTCTCTCGTAAATTACACGTGACTTTCTAGGAATACGCGTTAACCATCAGGTTTACTTTTAAAAGGTGGGGCTCCGTTATCGATTACTTGCGATAATTTTTCCATCCTTTCTTCACGCCCTTTTAAACCAATTCCATTTCTCACAGCTGTGCGTCGTTATCTGTAATTGCGATGCGAAACTCTAGGAAAAAGTATCGTTCGCTAACGGCCAGAGCGTTGCATGATGGGCTGTGTCCTTTTTCGTTTTTATGGAGTGTGTTAAGATTTCATTAGTGACGTCATCGGGTCACGGAACGTAAAAGATAACGTGACCATTTCGTGTTTTGCTTGAGTCACTATATTTACTATGACTGACAGGAATCGTAGGTAAACACGTCACTTCCTGTGACGACGGCGAATGAATTTCGAAAAATTTCATTAGACCGAAAAACTTGGGCGACGCCATGGAAAATACATGGACGAATTGTCATTCTGTATTTTTCACGTGACGTCACTGTGCTGCACGTAAGCGATGCGTTTTTTTTTTTGAAAATTATTATTGGACCGTGAAAGTCATTTTTGAAATTCTTTGCAGATATCACGTGGACTTTGTTGTTTAATGATAACGACAATTTATACGATGGAATCGTTATTACGGATTGAAGTTTAAGATAATGACGGATGATAGGAAAGGGGGTGGTTTTCTCTTAATGTATTATTACGTCAGTGGTATCATTCGATACGATGCAATTATTAATGATTACTTGATGGATAATCCATGATGGTTTGCTATGGGTATGGGTATGGATTTTTTTTCATATTTATCGTACATGCTCGTGCGTGGAGATATTGGGGACCTTCGTGTCTCTTGATTACGTTTCAGACCTTGAAAGCTGTCGATAATGACGTTCGCTTGTTCTCGCTCTTTCTTCTTTGTCGTTTCGCGAACAACTTGCTACTTAATTCATATATCATTTCTATGGGATTGTCAGGATTAATCTTTCCCGTCATGGTTGTGGCTATTAGTAATAAAAAATTAATGTATGAGATAGATGGTATATGCATGTATATATGTATACATAAACCTGTCAAGGGGTAGTTATCAAGATATGAGGCATTCAAAACAAGCTGAAATGATAACAAAAAAAAACTAAATCTTGAGGCATCTGTCAATTGGACAAATTTTGGAAAATTCGGTGTGAGAGTCGCCTTTATGCTCCTTGCAGTACACCTTATGTATAAAAATCTTGTTGAGACCGTCCTGATAAACTGCAAGAGTTCTCATAACTACCAATATTTATGACAAAAAGTCTTCGCAAATACTCTTTGTAAAATTTATTAGATGTGTATATATCTTATCTTTACTTAACACAGCAAAATGGACGATGGATGATGGAAAAGAAGAAAAAAATGGAACTGGAATAGATTTTTCTTCGCTTCGTTCGACGTATCGATTAATTGAAGCATTGATTATTTCGAGAAATTGGGTTTACTCGATAACAGGATATACTTTTCTAGGTATGCCATTTAAGTGCGTTACCTGTGTGGGAAATATTGATATTTTCTTATAGTATGTATGTATTGTCTCTAGTCGATATAGGAAAGAGTTTTACCTCCCTAACCGTATTTTTTTAGGTTAATAATTACGTGTCAGGCGTGCTATGACAATTATGCTGAATCGGTTATGTTGAAACTGTCAAGTGTCAGAGACGTCTCTAAATTAATTAACGTCCAGTATTTATAATTAAACGGTATAAATGTGTATATAGTGTATCCATGTAAAAATATCATGTGGACGATAACGAGTATCCATTCGATAAATTAAATTCAATTCGTAAAATTCATCGATCATTTTCATCATAAATAATCTGTTTCTATGTCGATCGTAAAATTCTTTGAAGTTAGAAAATTTTATTTATCTTATCTCAAAGAGCTTCTCGCGTAGGATTTTCCTTTTTTTTATCACAATTAAATCCACGGATACTCGCTGTTTTTGTGTTCAACATGTTTTCAACATTTTTGTCAAGTTTTTTCAGGATGGATTTTAAGTACTCGGTTTCCTTTGTTACTTAACCGTGGAGAAAGCTTCTTTGGGAATTTAATAATGTCTGAGTCAACGAAATAAAAATAAAGGTAGCAAACCGTAATGATTGGCAATAATAATCGAAAGACTTACAGATAAGACATTTTTATTCGCCTACGACTCGTTCTAAGCTTTGATATTTTCTGCAATTTATAACTTTATTGTTCATTGAATTATAATGCTCGGTAGGGCCATTATCTTTCTAATTAATTAATTTTTAATCCTTGTTGGCATAAATCTCAAACGGGAAATCGATATCGACGTTTATTAATTATAACGTGTTTTAAGATGTTATCATAACTTCCTGTATCTTGCCAAGTGATAATAATCAATAGTTACTATTCAATTTGACGAAATTATTATTATTATCTCTTATTGAACAAGAACGATTCATAGGCATTACAGTAGCGCGAATTTATATTTTTATTTGATTATACATAGGTACTCCACTTTCTTCCAGTATTGAATCTTATCGTGTAATCGTGTCTTTATATCAATACGACTTGATTGGCTGTTATAAATTTATCGATATCACTGATCAAGCTGTTCAATTGGAAAGAATATGATTTTGATCGTATGACTATGGTTTATCGGGGCGGATATTACTTGAATCATAATCATAATTATAATATTGATTGTGTTGAATCACAAGAATATATTGATGTGAATCTACATTTCAGTTGATTAACCATGTCTATAATTAGAATTAATTGCTGGTTATCGTTGGGAAAATTTATGAGATCATCATTTTCCTTTTAATTGAAACTATTAATCCGACCTGTTAAAATTATAATAACGATAATTTAATACAGTATTGAGATACCGAGGCCAAATCATTCAGTTGGCTCACTCGATAGTATCTATTGAGTGCATTTGGAGCAAACTCAAAATCATGAAAATTTAATTACGTAAGCAGGCAAATTCATGGTGTAAGATTTCGTTCGGCATGTTTTTGAAAAAATTGTGGAGTAAAATGACAGTGCGGGAAAATGGTGTAAAAAGTGTATTAAAAAAAATGGGCACGACAGAGAATTTATATTTTCAATCGCGAAATTTGTTGCTTTTCTCGTGGGAAGGATTTGTCGATTGAATTAGCGAAAATCAAGAATGGCCGGACACTTTTCGTCCAAGTCAAAGGTTCAATTTCAATTGAACTCTAGATCCGACCTTCAAGCTGAATTAGCAACGATCACGAATTCACGTCGATCTGATGATAAGAAATGGACTGACGAGATAAAAGGGAAAACTCAAGAATTTAAAGATGCCGATGACAAGGCGCAGCAAATCGATTTCGCGAATCGTAAAAATATCGATGAGTCTCCTGTCGATCGGTTATCGCTGCTTTTGGATCGACAGTTCTCTTCTTCGCAGAGCGATCCTTCCTCGGATTCTGGATTATGGTTATTTTGATTATCACATTTTTTTAAGGTTACTGTATACTTTTTTTTAAATATTACCTTATCTTATGTTGCATTATACGTGAATAGGAATCAGCAACGGGAGGAAAGGAGCGACAGGATCAAGGATCGTGTGGATCATTCGTGGATCGTTCAAAAATGCCAGGTGTCGGGATCCATACCAAAAAATCATTTAGACTTCAGTACAAAGCCAAGGGATTCAAGAATCCAAACTGATAATAAATGTAAAATATGTTTTTAGGCATTTGGAAGTGATTAAAATCATTAGGGAATTCCGTGTATAAGTATTCTGAGTTTAATTTGCAGATAACACTGTAATTGCGCAAGATACGAAAAGGATAAATAATGAAACGAAAGATAGGAGTGGATCAGGGTATAAGGGGATGGTTTTGGTCGATAACAATCAATTAGTACGATGTCCTGGAAAAAATAATGCAGAACGCATCCGTCACCCTTCGAAAGGCACTGTAGCGGATTTACCTGTTACAATGAAAACTTTAATGGACGGTACGAAAGATATTTTAGTTTTGTATGATTTTTTTGTATTATTTTTGAAATTCGTAGAATTCAACGATTTGACGAAAAAGATGAGCTCCTTAAAGCAGACTTTGACGGATCTTAATACCTGTTCTGTGAATTTGAAACCCAGACACTCGAAGTCTTATTCCACTGATGATATCTCGCTGATAGTTGATGCTTCTGACGCCAAGAAAGTCATTGTTGATTGTATCGCCGAGTTGGCGGCCATCAAAAATTATCTTGACGGGACTGAAAAGATTTCCAGTGAATTCCGAGATGCTTTATTTGAGACTAAAGTCATTGATTGTTGTACGGAACGAGTAGCTCATATTCATGGAGAATTAAAGAAGAAGCCTACAGTTCTTACGTTTGATACTGTACGATCAGAATTGTATTAATTATTAATATAATAGCTTTTTATTATTTTCAATAATTTGTCTCTTTAGGGTCTGCCGGTTTTTGGTGAAAAGGATGTAAGTTCTGAAAGAAAAAAAGCCAACGGTTATGTCGTAAGGAGGATCGTAGGATAAAAAGTTATTCTATTGAACTTTGTCTGTTTGTCTTAATTATTTTGTTTTTTTTTAATTAACTCAGAATTTTAAAGAGAATCCTGATTCATCGGAGAACTCGGATTATTCTCGACGCAAGAACAATTGTCGTAATGAGATTGTAGCGAATCGTTTGGAATTGACGAAAAAAAGTGTCGGTTCCGGAACTGTTTCGTTTGTTAAAAAAGAAACGGCTGTGTCTCCCGTTTCTAGTGCGATAAAAGATGAAAAGAAGATTGATGAAATCCAGACAACTTCTGCGAACGTTGCCAGAGATGAGGTTGCATTACCAATCGCGAACAATGAAGTTGATTCGAGAAAGAAATCAAAAAGACACAGATGGTATGAATTTTTTATTGGAGAAATTGTTCGTTTTTCAATATTACGATTACTTCAGGTATTCCTGTTTTTTGGATTGTACCAGAGAACCGAAGGATAATGACTTTCTTGATTCGTCTCAGGATGAATCAAATGAACACGTGGAGAAAAAGAATAAGTCTAATAAACAAAAAAAGGGTAACGAAGAATCTATCCCACGAGAATTGTCTGTGAAAAAATTAAAAGACCAACAGGTATTGAACGTCTCTCAAGAAAAAAGTCAAATTGAAATAATACCTATGGATAAAAAATTGGATTCTTCCAATGACGTCATTCCATCCCATGGGAGAATTCAGGAAAAACGAGTAATTTTATTTATATCTTTTTTACTTTTAGAGATTTCTAAAAATTAACCTGTTTCAGTCCAGTACGAGTAGGAAACATGAGTCACCATTAGAAATTTTGGAAAATATGGATTTCTTATCTGACCATTATACTCTGGATCAGGATACAAAAAGTCAAAAAGACACGAGAGTCTTTCAAGTGTATAAAGTTCTGGTGAATCAAAATCCTAGTGATTTTAGAAAAATTTATACAAGTTGGTTATCCCAGCCAGTATTGAATTCGACTATTCGCGCTGCGGTGGGACTGGATGTATCTTCCGAATTTTCAAAAATCCAATACACACCGGGAGCTCCTGTTCAAATCCTTAAAAAGTCGAAATCTGTAGGTTTTCTGTATTTCGAAAAATCCTATGGTACCTGTACATTCGGTACTAAGAAAAAACCAGAAAATTCGAATATCCAAAAAGTCACTGGAGTCATGGTGATACCTTTTTTCTTTTTCCGGTATAAGTCTTTTTCATTTGGTTGATAATTGTATTTATTATTTTAGGAAACAGTAAAGAGACCCGTGCAAGAGAATCTGTTGAAAGATATTCATGAATTCTTGCATTATTATTTGAAACAAAATACTATGTGTTCTGTTAATAACTCAAAATGTGTTCGAAAACAATTCCAGCATTATTCTCCTGAAATTTGGAATACTGATAGAAGGATTACAAAAGAAATAAAGCCAAGTATTGTAGGAACGCGATCCGCGACAATTTGCTTAAAATCAAAAATGTTTAAAAGAAATAAAGCTGTAGAAAATCTAACAAAAAACAATCAACTGTCCACGTCTATTAGCGATGGATTTGCGGATCCTAAGGGATGGTCAAAAACAATGAAAAATATCCAAAAGTATTCAATCTGTGATGAAAACGATATCACTGACAATTCCATCATAAAAGCTGCCTGCAAACTCCCAGAAACATCTTGTGTGTCAAGAAGAGAATTAAAAGTAACGAAACATCCGATATCCAGTACCAAAACATTTTTAACTTCAAAAGTAACTCATATTGTGAATGAGGAAGAGAATATCAAAAAAGAGATATCCAAAGCCCAACGATTATCTAAGTCGAAAATCCGTCTTTGTAAAAATGCAAGGATAAAACTGCAAAATAAAGAGAATGATATGAATCAGACAGAGCAGTGCAAGGTAAGTGTAAATGCGTAATTAAAATAAATCCCTAGTATAAAGCTTAATTTCACAATTTCAATTACGCAGACAGTTTGGGCTCTGGCAAGAGTAAATATATTTGACGATGGATTTAAAACATACGAAATTCTGCAAACGACTCCACTTCCTCCCGGAAGAAAGGTCAATATCAGCAAAGTCAACGCAATTCGCGTAGGACAGACGTGTAACTGTGAAAAATAATTCGGACAATCTACTGTAATCAAATCACTGACCATTAATATAAAAGATTTTACATAACGATAATGCCAGCGTCATTAACAGTATAAGTTTGCAGCTAATAAATCACCGTTTTTATTTCAGTACCTGCTAAAAATATCTCATTATCGTACCTGCATATCAGAATTGCATTATCACTCGCTAAATTTACAGCATCTTGACTCTTAAAGACGCTTTCTATTTTCGTATCCGCTTCTTACTTCACTCTTAAATACCGTCTTCGTAAACGTCTGCCGGTTTTGTTAAAACGATACCGAACTCTCAACCGCATCTTTTTTTTTTCGTTCTGCATGTTACTTCGGGATTAGGTTTCGCACATCTATCGACGTTGCAAGTATCGCTACGTTCCTCGAGCGAGTGTCTTGGGGAATCTGGTCTCCCAAGAATACTATTTCTCTTGGATTTTAGTTTTTCCTTTGTTTTCGGCCCATGGCTCAATTGCGTACAGGACGTACTCTCGTCGCATGTACTCATTTTTACGGACGAATGGACGCTCCTTACGCAAGGGGTTGGATTACAGGTTTTGTCGTGCTTTTTTATGGCTCCGCCATTTTTATCTATCAAAAGAGCTTCGACGGCTTTGTGACGATGCTCGACGTTTTTGGACGCCGTGGCGATTCGTGCTGTATTTTCTACGCACAGGTAACAGCAGCTTTTCGTAAAATCAGACGTCTCTGCGGGCTGATATCTTTCATCGTTAATTAAACTTCTAGTTATGGGAATTTTCTCTGTTTCTAATTTGATGGTTGACAATGGTGTTATTGTTGCTGCAGATTTGGATGTCTCAGATTCAAAAATATCTTTCTTACGTCGTGATGTTGATTTTTCTAATTTATTATGCTTTTTATGGGTCTTATCTTGAGTAGCTGGTATTTTGCTTTCCAAGGGCTTTGCAGTTGTGGTGGCACTTGTGCCTGTTGACTTTTTCAATGGTACGAACATGTCGTCCATATTTGTGTTTTGCAATATTTCACGTTCCTCTGTAGTAAACTGCTTTTTTTTCCTACGACATAGTCTGAAACATTGCCTGTTTTGTGTTTTTATGTCCATATTTTGTACTCGTCTTCTGCGAAAGCATCCCATGCATCCTTGTGACTTACTTTCCGACTGGTCAGATAGTTCTGTTCTGGGTATTTGATCTTCTGAATATGGATTCATGCCTTTATGTATTTCTGCAAAGCCTTTTGAACCTTTTTGAGTACCTTGATCATGGTTTCTAGGTATTTTTTGGAGTTTCTTCAACAGCGTTCTTGTGGTCCAGTCATAGTTGATAGTATCCCAGTTCAAGCATCTGTCTAATAATGGAATGTTAATACACACATAATAGATTATTAATTTTATATCAGAAAGAATGCAATACATATTAAATGCAATCATTTTTAGATATAGTAGAATTACCTGAATCTTGTTGATCGACAGAATAATCAATTTGAGTTTTGTGACTTTTCTTCTTGGGTAAATTCTGAGATTCCCTTTGTACATCCTTTGCTGTAAGCCTCTTAGTATTTTTGCTTGTAAATGCATGCTCTAAATATTGTTGTGAATCTGCAGAATTCCTTGATCTCAAAGAATCATCAGAATATATTTCTCGAGGCATACTTGATCAATATAATATCAACCAAAGTAACGTAAGCTACTCAGTTCAAATAATACTAGTAAATTATTGATCGAAAGTAAATGATAGGAATGGGAGTGGCAGGTAAGGATCATAATAAAATTCCATCTTGAAATAATCTTCTATTGCTCTGAAAGCACATCTTTATCTCATTTAATTTGCAAAAGCAGTTCCACAAAGAAAAGTTATAAATATGCAAACACAAGCATATAAAAAAAAAAGCAGGTTACATGCCATAAATTACAACAAGCATCCACTAACAAACAATTCTACCTGCTCAACTATAACACTACAATTTCCAATCGTCCATCTCGCCCTAAAGACTCCAAAATAACATCAATCTTTCATCCCCTAATATAAAAAACCTTTGCTACCAGTTTCCGCCAAAACTCCTCCATATTATTCATTGAAATTCAGTCACCAATGGTGGAAAGGTCTCTCACCGCAACCCCTTTAATTACATATGAACCGAGCATAAGGGTCAATGGAAACCGTAGTCACTCGTGCGAGACGACATGAGCGTAGAAAGTAGCCACAATCAACGTCATTTCCATTCCGAGTGAATGCTCAGCAACGTACTCAAGATGTCCCTGGTGTCCTACGCCAATGACAAACCAGTGACGTCACAAGTCCAATGTGTCATGGCGTCGCAAGAGGAAAGCACGCAGGCGCCACCTGGCGGCAAGTCGGTGCCCGGAGACAAAGCAAAAGCAAAGGCCGTGGGCCGCGGTCAGGGGGCTAGGGGCTTGAGGCAAGCAGGGTCCATCAGTAGCAGGACTGGCAGGCGATGGTGGCGACCGCCCGGTGTCGTGTGTGGCGATGCGTCTGCTAAACGTCGAGTCTCGTCCGTGGATAAAAAACGGTCAGCTGTGAAGCGAAGCTGAAGAAGAAAGTCTCAGAGGAAGAGTAGAAGCGCGGATGAGTCCTTTCGGTACTGCGATGGCGTAGGTAGTTTGGTTAGACGGGGTCGCGCGGCTGGTCCATTGTCGGTCGAATAATAATTCGTCGGCTACGAGTAGAGGGAAGCCGTCACGGGGTATAAACATAATAGATGATTTAAAAAAGAATTAACGGTAATGATAATAGTTATATTAATAAATAAATAAGGAGATCGCGCGATACGTTAGCGGGAAATACGTACGTACTCGCTGAGTGAAAACGCTGAGTGTTTATTATTGTGTGCTAGTTTTTTTACCTCGGCCGATTTGTTTGTTGTGTTTGTTGTTGTTCTGCTCCTTCTTATTATTCTGTGATTCGGTGGTGCCGCGGATATTGAATCGGGAGCCAAGCAGGGAATATGGTTACGATGTTCAGTGATACGTGTGGATACGTCCTCTTCCTGCTGCTGCTCGTTCCCTACATTGAGAGCGGTGAGTATATCAACCATTTGGATTTTATACTTTGCTTCGTTTAACTCTACGCTTTACTTCACTTTTTTACTTTTTTCTTGTATATATGTATGTGGGGATCTACGGAAATACAGTGGAGCATTGTTTTGTTAACTATTGTGATATGTAAACGTGAAGGGGGCAGTATGGGGCTTTCGTGAATCATCCTTTAGTGAAGAGCGGGTTCCGCGTGCACGAGTGTGTGTATGTATATGGGTATATGGTCTTGGATATATATATATTAGTCTCTTATTGTGACTACTGTACTTCACTATCCTCATACACTTTCCTGTTTCTCGAGCACCTATGTACGTGACTCGTGATCATTCTGGAAATTTCGGTAGTTAAAAAGATTAATGATTTCTTTTTCGATTTCATCAAAGATACGTGCACAGCAGCCGATTTTAATGTATATCGGTTGGATATATTTTTCTTTGTCGAAGAAACAACCGTTATTTCTGTTAGTTTGTCGGTTGAACGTGTCATCCTTTTTTATCTTGCTCGTCATCTTCTGGGAAGTTGAGGATAAATTTGCCTGTAGTTGCTTTTGTTTATCTTGTACCTTTACAGAATCCTGATACTTTATTAGATCACTTCGTAACGTTAGTTTGTCGTTATATTTAAAAAAAGTTTTAGTATTTTGCTCCGAAACTACTCGTGGACTGTTATTGGTGAAAACGGAGGATTCCGTTAAAAAATATATCGAAGAGATTAAATAGAATTTTGAGGAATATTTTATATTCTGTGACGTCATCGAATAATAATCCTTCGCTATTCCTGGACATTTAAATAATCGCTCCGACTCTCTTTCGTACTTCCCCTTGCAAATCGTACTTTGTTCAACAATCGATCGATTCAATTGTACGATTGATCTGGCATTGGTAGTTCGATTGATTGCAAAGTCATTAATGTTCATTAGTTTCGCGTAAAGGACAAAACGTCACTAATGTACATGGTAATAATTTTTCTTTGTTACTCCTACCCGATTCTAAGAGCATCGTCGTCCCTTGAATGTTGGTCGGCTTCATTAATTATCACTCGTTAAAATTTATCAAGGGTCCCCCGGGGGTTCAGGCCCGTCCCACAGGAAGCTGGTAGGAAAATGATACTTCTCAGAAAATCCTGAATGATTGCATCTGCAACGCAGATGCGTCAACATCGTCGACCGATGCATTAGAAACTTTCTGGTGCCCTTGATAAAGTGTGAAATAAATTCAAAAAAAGTGCAGCTACTTTTGTTTTCTATTAAAAATTTTTTTCGAGTCTTCATTTTTGATTTTCCTCACGATGACGTCACTCGGCATTCGTGACTGACTGATTTCCTCACGAGGAATCCGAGAGAGATTGATTCTGGCATATCGTATTACGTCTTCGTAGTCAACCTGCCACGTCATCGTTACCTCGAAACGCTAATGACAATTACTTACACAAATACGAATTACCAATTGGCATTAAACGCGACCTCGTTGAGAAATTGGTTTCGGCTTAGTTTTTGAGGAGGGGGACGAGCCTTGTAGGAAAATTCAAGGTTACCCAAGAATAAATAAAAATTTTCCTTCACGGTAGACGCACTCGATGATTTTTTTCTTTAAATTATACAACAAAATTAGGAATTCTAGCTCTGGAGGATTAATACAAATTTCTTAATTCGATTAATACCACAGGGGAACGAATGGTGGGCATTCTTTTTTTTTTTCAAGTACCCTATTCGAGAATTGAATATATATTAGGGAAGAATAGATGGGGGATGAAATATTAGGGGAACAGAAAAACAAAATGGTTAAAAAATTGTTAAGCTGCTTATTCCGTGACAAAATTAATATTTTTTTAATACGTCACAACGACCGTTCAGGACGGAGTTATCATGCATGAAGGATGAGTGTTGCTGTATATACGTGGGTATAACATATGGTACAGTATAGCATTGTAAAGTTGTATCGTGAATTCTCATGTGCAAAATGGCGGCACGAGTGAATCGTTCCGATTGAAATTCTGCCTAAAGCAAATAACTCGTGACGTCTCTACTGTCGGTTTGGTAATCGTGACTATTCTCAAATTACTGCTGACACAATTTCGTGTATTTTCTTACAATCTTTTCTTTCATCCCTTCTTTTTACTTCCCTTGTTGGCCTCTAAAATACTTCTTTGACATGGCTCATCCATGCTTGCGTCCTGCCTTTTGTACAGGAACGACGGATTTCACGTGTCCCGGGTCCCTGACTCCTGGCTCCCATAAATACAGTCATTCGCTCTTTTGCTTTCTTCCTATCTCCTTGCCGGGCAGTCCGAGCTCTTTCGTTAATGAAAATCTTAGCAAAAAGTTTATACCCATACCCTCCAAAGTGCGCGTATACTTCGTGACAATTGACGGAGAGTGGAAAAAATGTGAGAAAGAGAAAAGAACAAGAAACGATATATACGCCTTTATCATCGGTGAAAGGAGGAAAGAAACTCGTTGAGAAATTTGACTTTGTCAGATATTTTTATTCGATTTTATTATTTCTTTATCCTTAAATTTCAGTAATCAACATCACTGTCTTAGAGGATACGATAATTGGACGGGATACGATAACCATACGATTGGTTCTATGATCCGTGAGAAAATGCTCAGAATACTCGGTAAAATCCGGAATGCGGTTAATTTCTTGTACGGGGCTTTTTGTGAGAAACAAAACAAGTTTCTTGAATAGGGTATACCAACGCTGTAATTTAACGATAGCCCAATTTCGAGTTTTCTGCTAAACTATACTCCACTATACTACCAATAGGTAGAACAGGGTCGTAGACCTCGTATCAAAAGGTAGACAAAAAAGCAAAGATAACGAATTTTAAATTACAATTAGTCTCACGCGTTTGTTGTAACTCGCGTATCTTGTCTTGATATCTGCTATAATTATTTCTCTATACTGTCTCTGTCAGGTTAGTACAGTAGGTATGCGCGTCAAGTAGGTACTGGGGGGGCACGCGCAATCGTTGGATACGGCACTGGCTACTGTCCTCTTACGAGGGACAAGCCAGAACGGAAAAGATACGAAACTGTTGTAATACAGCAGCCATTGCGTCAGTTTAACTCGTTAAGCTTCGTTCCTATGGAATGCATCGCCGCTGGCACGTATCATCTCGGGGCGAAAGTCCCTATTATTAAAGTAACGCTTCTACGATGCAAAGTGTATCGGCGAGTACGATACGTTCGTTACGTGGTTTTATGTATAGTACGTTCGCGATAACTTCTCTCTTCCGGCTGTGCGGAATTCGCATTGCCGATGCGGAAATTGCGCGATATCGCTGAAGAGGAGCTTCGATGCGTATCGCTTGGTATTAATTGGCGAACTTCATGGATGCCAGCCTTGACCCAGTTGCACGTTTCTCTCTCTCTCTTATCGTCGCAGCCATTCTTGTTTAACGTTGGGTGATGCTGTTAGTGTTCTGTCTCTGTCCTTTTACTCTCATCGAATCGGGAATGGGTTTAATGCGGCGAAGCACTGTCGCTGCAAGGACCACCTCCTGTTTGTCACTAAATACGACCACTGTGTATAGTTACGTATCTTTGATCCTAGGGTATTTTGGAACTTGTACGAAACCCCCAAGGCAAACCCTTCGTGTTAGTCGTTAAGGGCTGGAGACTCTTGGGGGTGATTAGGGCGGCTTTGTCGACTCCTTTGTGTCCTTCATGCAAATATTATCCCCTCCCCTCCTCGAATCGAGACAGTGGCGTCGCCCGGTTGTAATTTTTATCACCAAACGCCTATGGACGCGGGATCATTAATCGTTGCTGCGATGGTAATTAAGGTTGCGACGGGTGACTTTTCGTCTTGGTATCCATTAAAGGTTTTTCTTTGACTTTTTTTTTTCGGGATAAGATTTTTTTGCTGCTTTCGATTGGGTTTTGTAGGAATTGTGTTTTCGGTAAGGTAGACAGTTAAGGGTGTGGTGGTGGGGGTGGGGGGACGTTTTGGCATTTATCAAAATGGTCAAACTTCGGTGCCACTCTGCGAATCCGGCAACCCGTTAAACCTTTGTGGTCGCGCGAGCTTGTGGTTGGTAGGTACTATCCCTGGGGGGACTTTTGTAACGACGCCGACTTAGAAACGGGGTACCTTCGTAGTTGCGAGGTCATGGAATTTCGCGGCGCTAACGGATATTTATGGCCGACGGCCTTCCAAAAGCTTGCGGTAATTCTTTTATTATAATTTTTCGGAACCTTCGCGAAAGTACTCTTTGCAAAATTGCCGGGCGTCGTGCTTTCACTGGATTATCCGAATTTTCGAAAGTGTTTCGGTATATTCAGATCCACAGAACGCTCCCTCGAGGGTTGACCGTACCTTAGGGCTGTATGAATAATTAAAATCCTCATGTATATAAGCCTCGTCGACTTCCGTTTACACCTATAGTTTGTTCACTCACGCTTCCTAGGGAATCGTCAGGTTCTTCATACGGTTGGGCGTCCTGTACGAGCTCGCGATTACGTTGCTTTAATTTGTCGTTTCTCTCTAACTTCTTTTTCTTTTACACGTATTATTCGTTGCGTGGCATTAATCGCGACGCCAGGCGTCGATAAATCCAAAACGCTGCCAGTCGACGTCGCGCGTTTACAAATTGTCCGCGATTCTCGAAAGCGGTCGACGATAACGCTTCGATGAAAACGCGACTGTTTATTTAGATTTGGTTATTCCCAGCGTGCGCGAGAAACAGGGTTGGGTAACGACGTCGCGGCGTCGCGACGCGTTCCGTTCGCGCAATTAATTCCCAGTCAATTCCACTTGGTTCGATCGTAAAAAATGAGAATGCGAATTAACTGTCACTACTTAACTATTCTCGGTCTATCCAGGTGTGAGAAAAATTGATAAAACAAAAAAAGAGACAGGATTTTCATACAAGATGCTCCTGACTGCATCCAGTAACAACTGTACTCTTCAGTCTGTATAAAGGAACTCTTGGGGGGTTTGAAGTTTCTACTGGAATTTCGAGGTGCCGACCTCTATCACTTCCCTCTAACCTAACCCAACCTCTTTCCCTTATCTTACGTATGCCGTTACCCGCACACACAAGGACACACTGACGCTCCACACTTGGTAAACCTTGGGAATTTGGAATTTCCAAAGTTCAAGAGGGATCCGATCTTCTCCTCTTTGGACCATTTGGTATTCAGGGCTACTCACCACGAAACTTCCTACTCGGCATTCGGACCGCCATTCCTATGGTTATGTAAGGATATGCAAACCCTCCAGGTCCTTACGTCACGTTTACGCCATCGTGGATTTCGTACCTGCAGTAGGTATACGAATCCTCAGGTAATACGGGAATCGTCCGTTTCCGGTATGGACCGCATGGATGCCTGTGGTGGTTTCCGTTATGCATTGCTAAGGGATGCTGAGGAATTATTAACGGAGGATATAGACGGATTCCTGTTTCTTTTTCCCTTGAATTTACTTCGTGACTCATTTTCATAACAATGAGTAATATTGTTTATTTTTCTGTTTAAAGCATCACGCGAGATTGTTTACTTTCTCGATTATTCTTATCGACAAGCAATTGAGTTACCTCGAGTGACTTTCATTTTATTTTACTTCCTACATCGTGCGTGTTCCGTGGATATTACCCGGGACTGTACTTCACGCCCCGGAAGATCTCTCGATGCCGCTTATCAGGGTAATGCCTGGTTTCTTCGTAATCCCGGTTATCTCACTTATTTCTCAGCAATTATGCCAATCGATAGTTAAACGGAATTGTTCGTGCTCTTTCGCGGCAGACGTCTCTCGCGCGAATTCCTGATTTCCATTGTCGAGTGATACACGGAGATTGCGATAGTGGCTGATGGTACAGTCGCCATCTTGAATATCCATAGACGGTCTTGTTCGATCGACGAGAAAGAGAAGAGAGAAAAATATATATAGCGAAGAAAAAGAAAGAAAAAAAATAGTCACAGTTCATTAGTCTAGTCTAGTCATACATTCACGTGCATTTCTATGAGTATATCTGGAGTCGTGAGTCAGCAGCACGATGTAGAACGGTCGACGATGCGAATGACGCGTCAGATTCTACAGTGCGTTTCATAATACATTTTATCGCGAGGAATATGTTTACCAGCTGATTAACATAAAGGCGAATACTCATCATAGCGACCTCGCCGTACTACAACGTCTGGAGGATTAGGGTACGTCGCTCTTGATATATACGAAAAAGTTAAACGGCCTCTAGGTACCGGATTACGCAACGCTCTCAGTATCCATAAGGATTATCATGGGGAATCCTCATTTGGCGTTGTTGAAGGCCTGTAACTTTCCATCGTGGAAGAGCGTGTATATATACGTATATATCCTACAGCCTAAAACTTCATTCACCCAAATTTTCCTACCTGACGGAAAAGGCGTTCAGTTCAATGTGGGTTTCCTTCCCGTGGCTATACCTAACCTAACACGGTTGCTTGTATACCTAAGAACGTCCTAACCTTCTGTTTTCAACGGGCGACACTGGCAAAGCCACCGACGAGCCCACCGGGGTATTGTAAATCACCTTTACGTGCCGCAATGCCCGAATGAGCCTGAGTTTCACGCAGTCGCCTGGTGACGTATCGGTACAGCCGAACGGTATCAGTGGGTTCACCGGGTTCACCAATTGAACCCACACCTTATATGCTTCTGCCCTGCACCGGGGATAAATCGTGAAGCGTCTTAGAGTTCTATAGGTATGTGTCTGCTTTTATTTATTTTTTACTTTTTTCTTTTTTTCGTCGCAATGGAAAACGTTGATGGGAATACGATTTGACGCTTCTGACGACTTTCGGATGTTACGTTCTTCTCCTCTTCGGAGGGTTGGTAGCACTGGGGGGTCGTGCCACGTTTTGATATTTTATTACAGCATAAAACTAACCCCCTCACCCTTCATCCCTCCTGGGCTGCTGGGTAGGTGGTGTATTTTTATCGAAAGAGGCGTATTGGGTTTTCGCTCTGTGTACGTTTAGGCTCTCCTATGCTTCTTCTGTAACCACGTAAGTGGTACGGCTTTATTTTTATGCTCGGACCGAAATGGAGGTAAAAGGTAAAAACCCTACGTCGTACCAAATACCCTTGTGCAGGCTGTCTTGGTAAGATAACGTTAAAACTGAAAATTGCAGTTTTCGGATTTTTTTTTATTGGGCTTACGTTGGGAGTGTTGTGGGTTTTTTTTGTGATTCTCAATCTTATCAGGGTCTGTGGATACGGAGCATCATGGTTGGGATACACTTTATATGTTGTTTACGTTCATTTTCTTTTTTTTTTTGGTAAAATTACGTCAGGTTCGATTGATCGGATCGTGGCTCAGGGTGACGGAACCAATTTGTTTAATGTCCAACCGGAAGCTATGGGTGCGTTCTAACGGAAGTAACGACGGAACGCGGTTGGCTTAGTCGCGTGACGTTTAATTTCGTCTCGTGCGCTCCATTAAATTGGCTAATTAACGGACAGTGGTCAGCCGCGCGGCAGCTCCGGGACTTTTGCGCTGAAATAAAGAGCGCCGGGTGGCGGCGTGAGAGTGGGTGGGTGGAGATACAAGAATGAGAACCGGAAACAGGAAGAGCACGAGGGAGTAAAGCACGGTCATAAAATTTCAGCTTAACTTCCGATTGGACCTGGCTTATGTGTCCCGTACTGGTACGGTACCGTTATTTCTTCACAATGAAAATATTATCGCTCGTATGCTACACTTTATTTCTGCACAATGGCGCATCCGTCTTGTGCGCTCCCTTGTATCACGAGAGTTGGGCGATTTCAGGAAGTTTTAATGATCCAATTAATCAACGTCGATCTTAGTGAATTATTCGATTGGATTTAATTTTTTTTTTCTTCCGTTTAATTTGTGTCTTTGATTTTCTTTCTCGAGTGATCTTACGTTGATTATCTTTATTACGTGGAGATAGATATTGTAATTTCTCTCTTAAGGGTGGCTCTTATTTATTATTGAAAATATCTTATTCTTGATTAGAATGCAATTAAGAGGTAGGAGTCTCTTCAGTCTGCTGGGACATCTGTGTAAGGGAGTTCGATATAGTCGGGACAGCATCCGATAAATCTCTAGTACAATTCTACGGGGAGTGTCTTTTCTGTCTTTTTTTTGTTTTTCCTTTATTTTCCACCCCTTAGTGTTTTCTCGCTCGTCCCGAGCGCGGTTTCTCGAATTTCTGTAAAACGCCAAGAGGTCGTCGGAAGGGGACGAGCATTCCGGATTCGATTGCAGAGGAGGAAGGAGAGGAGACAGAGAGAGAGAGACTTGAGGAACTGAGACACGGGGAGAGAAAGAAAGTGAGAATGAGGGTGGGAATAGGGTGAGGGACGAGGAGGGATGCTACGCCACGAGCAGGTTGCATTTAATTAAATCTTTGTTTTGTTCTCGTTGCTGCAATTCTCTTCCCTCCCTGTCCTGGCGCCTCCTCCTTACCTCTCTCGCTACCTTCCGCTTTTCATTCCATCCTCCTCTCTTCCCCTTCCATCCCATTCGTCGTAGTAATCCCGACGTTCGCGAGGGATAGGAAAAAAAATGTAAGGAAAAAGGAATTTAAAGAGAAATATAAAAGAATGGAACGACAGGTTCACCCTTTCTGTCTGTCTCTTTCTCTCTCTTTTTGTTTCATTTCTTTCTATGTATTTGCCTCTCTCTCTCTCTTTTACTCTTTACTTTTTGCTCAAGTTGCCTCGCGCTTCATTCCGCTGTCAGCGTCGCCACTTTGTTGGACACTGTCGCGTTTGGGGGTAGAAAACCTGGCTTTACGTTCTTTCCAGCTCGAGTAATAAATCCCTGGGACGCGAGGGGAACTTTGTGTTCGTTCACTCTAAAGCGCGGCCATTTAAACTCTGTCGGGGTGCCGTATAACCGACGGTCAGGGCTGGCGAACAATTCTCTTCTTCTCCCTTTGGAACCTTCATTCTCTCTCTCTCTCTCTCTCTCTCTCTCTCTCTCTCTCTCTCTCGCCCTTTCTCTCTGTATATCCTTCTCTTATATCTCGCTGGCGAATCGATAGTTATGCCTCGGTGATTCTGCTGCTCTCTCCCTCGTTCGGGAACAAAATCAGTGCCAGTCAAGTCACTTCCTCTTCCTCTTCTAGTGCCCCCCCTGCCCCTCCCTTCTTGACCGCTTTGATAGAAACCTATAAGAACGTGATATGGGGAATTTTTAATTGTCCAGAAAATCAAGCTTCTTTTTCTTTTTACTACCCTTATCCGGACCTGTCACTCGAGCCGATGACTCAGGATTACATCCGGCGTCTAATGGCCGAAGTGACGTAACTCGATTTACTCAACACGTTGAGTTGCGTCCGTAAAATTTGTTGGGGTCTTTTTTTCGGGGTGAAGGGTTGAAAAATTATACAGAGGGAGGACGATCTCCGTATCAGGGTTTTATCTGAGCGAGGAACTATCGTGTGGATATTCTTCCCTCGACTAAAGGCACCCTTTCGATTATCTGTTTCAGGTAAGTGATCATGGACCACTTTCTAGAGGATGCTGGAGAATCGTGAGAGAGGAGCATTAAAGAAACAGTTTGGGCCTTCTCCTTGGTCCTGCGAGAACCAAGGTGGGAAGGTGTTCATCCCTGTGGCGTAAGACAAGGTCAGACGAAATGATCCTTAAGGTGTAAGGGTGGTCGAGGGTCTCGTTCCCCTTCATGGTTTTTTTTCTTTTTTCTTTCCTTCATTGCCACTTTCATTTCTTTCCCTCGTTTTTTTTTTCACGTTAGAAAGCAATGATGTCTCGCAAGGGATGAGGATGGTCCGTGCACGCGTCTCTCGTAGAATCAACCCTTATCGCCCTACAGAAATTAAGGGCTGCTTCGCAGAAACTCCGTGCCGTCTCACGGGGTAGCAAGGGTTTACCGTGGCCACCCTCTCTTTCAAAATAGAGCAGTAGGTCTTTCGGGGGTAGTTTCGACATCTGCATCCACTGTCTCAATCCCCCTCGTGTCCAACTATACGACAATGGTTCTCTCATTCTTTTTTTTCTAACCCTTCTTCCGTCTCTGAAAAAAAAAACAATGGCTTTTAATAGCGTTGATAAACACAGCGAGGGTAGTAAGTACGGGGGTTGGCTTCTGCACGATATAACCATCGACGTCGCGATAAAATCGTCCAATCACGAGGACTTGTAAAAATACTTAAAAGCCTGGATTATTCATTTCGATTTGCGGTAAAATTGTCAACACGTGCCCCCCCCCCCTCCCTCCGTTTAATCGATTAATTAAACTCACGCACTTAAAATATCGTACACTGTCCAATAATTAAAATGTGCATTGGGTCATCGAGACCTGCGTTATTATCCGTCCTAATGAGCTTTTTAGGCTTTTTTCCCCTAATCTTTATTATTTTTATAGTCCAGCTGGTTGGTACCACTGACTACCCCTTTGCCTAGACATCCAACGGGTACTTCCGGTCTTCCCGATGCTACTCGCGGCTTCCGTAACGGCGAAAAACTTTCCCCGGTATTTCCTCCCAACATAGTTTCGCCGGCGACTGGGGGCTCGAGGGTGGGGAAGGGGTGGGAATGTTATATTTGCCCAGGGGCGAGGAAACGATAGCTCCGACCCCCCCCCCCCCCCGTCTGGCATTCCGTGGCATATTGCGATGAATAAATAACATTAACAGTACTCGGAACTTTTTAAAAGCTTGGCTAACTTCCCCGGCGATATTCCTTCTACTTTCAATGGCCGCCCATCCCTTGTACAGAAAGGGTTGAATGTATGGTAGAGGATCGCCGGGCTCGTTCTTTTTGTTTTTAACTCGCCCGTACATCCCTCTACCCTTATATAGTATCGAACGCATACCTATACCGTTGCCGCCATTTTATATGGCTTCGTCTTGAATTTTTCAACTGTTTAAGATATTTCTTTTTTTTTTTACATTATCCGCTAGTTTCACCCCTTCGGTTATTTTAACTTCAGCGAAAATAGTACAAATTGCTCGGTACTTCTTTTTTCCCACCCTTTAAGGTACTATTGCCGGCATTGCTGCTGGAAAAATTCTGCAGACAATAAAGCAACCCCCCTGACTCTACTCGGCCTACGTCGATTTTTCCTCTTTTTTTCCCCCCTACTATTCGATCCATCGACGAGTACCCTTTTCTGTTTTATAGATATATATATTCTTTTTCTTCTTTTTCTCCACTCTCATACCTCTTGTCCCTATTCCCTTTTTTGTCCCTGATCTATAACATAAAGCGCGACGTAGTCAATACCGACGTTTCTTCCGACGAGCTCGCCCGACGATCGTCGCGAAGACCAGGGACGCCCGGCGTCGCCCCGTTTCTCCGCCCCTATTCCAGTTACCGAGGAAAGTGCGAAAAACGAGGAGGAAAATAGCGTCGAAAAAGGTTTTTCCAACGAGAAAAGTTGCCGGACTCCTCGTGGCTGCATAGCAGCGTGTACCAGTGGGTGGTTACGCCTCGGGTCAGGTTAGGTTAGCCTGCTAGAAAGTATAACGTTATACAACGAAATGGGCTTTCGTCCGTCTAATTTTCCTCTCTCGCGTCTGGGAATTTCTGTCATTTTCTCGAGAATAGCCCTGCGTACCTAGCATATATATGTATACACCCACGGAATTACTCTAGGTTAGGTTGCCTCCAGGATACCATCACGTTTCCCTCGTCTCCTTTGACCCTCTTGTTCTTCGAGCCCTTTCGGTTATATAACGTCCGCGACGCGCTCCCTCTCTCTTGCTCAATTATCAACTCTGCGCGACGTCGCTCCACGTACGCGCCAGCGAAATTCTCTATGGCATTGGGGACGAGGCCGAAGGTGCTGCACTAATTATGTAATTTAGTCTGAAGATGCAGTGTCACCCTCTGCGACACAGCCGGTAAGCTCACCGCGACGTAGGATCCACGACGTTACGGAGATTCCCATCCCTTGCTGCCGACAGAGTAGGGGATGTTCTAAGGTTAAGTATATAGGTATATAGGAACGCTGCCGTGTAGCTACTGTAGACGCAGGGGATGATTATTAATTATATGCAAGCGTCGCGCGATACATCCTCCTTGGATCGCTATAATTATTATTGTCAATTGCTAAATTACGGGGGGGTAGTCACGACCCTTGTTATGGGTTGTCAACAATTTTTTATGCAACTTCATCGGCGAGTCTTGTATATTTTTTTTTATTCGTCGATCGGACGCTATTTCTATACTTTTCACCCCAACCACCCCTTCACCACCCTTTATCACGACGAGGGTCATATCCGCGTTAGTGTCTAAACAGGGACTAAAGCCTTTCGCAGGATATTCTTGTAGACTGTTAAGGCCATCTTGTTGGATCGATCCTCGATTCGTTAGGGGTTGAAAAAAAAAATGAAGGTTTCACACGTGGTGCAGTCAGGTCGCACGGGGTGGATATAGCAGCTATGTTTCTTCGTTTATCCAGTGAACTTAGGGGCTGGTTATCATCCTCGTGAAGTTAACTGGCGACCGAGTAGCTAAGGGTAGCGATATATTCCATTATAATTTTTCCAGCATGGCTCATCGGAGCGAGTTTTAAACGGATGACATTTGGATCTCGTCCAATGGAGATATCGGGTTTAGTCTTTATCCTGCTCGTTAGTCTTCTCCTCTCCTTTTTTTTCCTCTTTTTACTCTTCGTCTCCTTGTTTTCTTTCTTTCTTTTTTTTCTTCTTCTTCTTTTTTTCGACAAATAATAACCATCCATCGGCAACCACGCGAACTTCTCGACTATTATACGAAATTCCAGGAGCGTTCTCGTAAAATTATTAAGCCATCCGCCATTTGTAATTCACGGCACGCCCTCTCCTTCAGAGAAACGATTCCCATCTCTCGCGGAACAAACGTGAGTTTAACGACCCGATATTAACCATCCCTCCATCTTCGCGGTATGTGGGACCTCGTGTCGCATCCCCTTTGATCCTCGTTTCCAATTATTGTCGCGATCATCCCTTCGACGTCCTTGACGCGTATAGCTTGACGTCTTCGTCTCTCTGTCACTGTGTATATCTCTTGTCTCTCTTTTTACCTATCCTAGCTATCTATCTATCAATTTAAGCTTTTGCTCCTTCGATTCGGTCTTTGGCAAGATGGCGTCCGTAGTTGATTCTTAATGGAGATCTAGCATCTGTCGATACACGTGTCAAATATGCATTTTAAATTTTTATATCTTTCTCTATATATATATATATACACACACTTACGTAATATTTTTTTATTTCTTCATCTTCACTGTCTTCATTCGCCTCTTAACAGGGCCGCCCCCTGAAGTTAGCAACGCTTCCGTCCGATTACTATTCGTAGCTCGATTCCTTCGCAGCCGCGTCGGAGCGACGTCTTGCGGAAAGTTTCATTTAAATTTAAATATGTATCGGAGTTGCGTCGGGACGCCGGAATATTCTCTAGCTAGATACGTCGGTCGACCTACTTTCTTTTTTTTTTCTTACTCTCTTGCTCTTGCGTTTTGCCCTTTTCTCTCTCTCGCATCCCCCTCTCCCCCTCCACCCCGCGCTACACCTCTCCTGCATTTCTTGCGGTACGTGGCACCCTCTGTCGGCCATCTTCCAACCACCCTCTTTATCCCTACACTCAACGTTCACCTTCAGCCAACGACATTTCGCCTATCTGCGCGAAAGCACTCTCGCGTATTGTCGCTCCTATGCGAATACGCCTTATCTCAGTTCGGCCTGAAAACTTTTTACCACGCGTTCCCCTTCGACGTCTCCTTCACTCGTCCCTTTAGATATTTCTTCTTCTTCCACTGTATCACTATCGCGCCAATCTCTCGCGCTCTCTCACACCTATCTATGGGTATCGTTTTATCTCCTTCTCTCCTTTTACTCTCTTATTTGGCTTTATGCTCGTACGCCACTGTTACAGCCTCTCAGGGACGTCTTTTCTGTACACGCTATGCGTGATACGGGTCTTATGTCTGATACGGGTATAGTATCGTTTCAAAGATGCGGCTCGATGCCGTCGGCGTCGGGACGCTCAAGAAACGGGAAATTAAGTAATTAACTCGGAACTATAACTTGGAAAGTTTTGCTAGCTATGAGAATGCTGATTAAAGGCTCAACCCTTTGACTATATATATATATATATATATATGCTACGTATAAGCATATATGGTACTGTGCTATTTAATCCATAATAACGTATGTGTATTTCCATCGATGCGATTATCGCCAGTCTCGCTTCGCGTCGCCTCGTGCAATCGACTGTACAGGATTCAGGTATACGCGTACATAATAGAGACGTGAAAATTCGCAGCTATCGCGTATTGGAAACTTCTTTCGTCCTTTACGCTTGCTTCGTGATTCAGTAGGCCACTCCGTTCTAATTGGCACTCGAGGTGCTCTGCAATTAAATTGAAATCGATGAACGACTAAGAGTTAATACCACTCGAGGATATATATATATATATACAGGTCTCTACGAAATGGTTACGCCATTGCGAATTTCGTACACGCGATGGGGAATCGCGTGATCGTTGCCAATTCACGATTAATATCGAGCGGATGCGAATCTTCGATGGATGGATCCTGGTCCTAGGGTTAGTCATTTTTTTTTTGTTCATTCTTACCCCGCATCTTTTTTCTTCTCTTGGTTTGCTTCTCTCTCTCTCTCCGACGGTCCATACGAGATCGTCAAAGCCGTCTCTCGCGTGCAAAATAATCACCCTACGATGGTTATATAATAGTGCACGTACGTTCGCTGGCGAAAGAGCTCTTCGGAAGTTACGTTTATTTCCCTCTCGTATAAGGAGAGCTTGAGCGCGGGAAAAAAGCATTACGAAGCGTTCGGAAAATCGTTAACTCGAAAAGTTTTCACGATAGGAAAAGCTCTCTCCTCCGTGGCTCTTATATACCGGAGATAAAGAGTCTTTCTTCGGGGATGCGCTTGGCGATACGGTCGATAGGAGCAAAAGTCTTTTACTTGTGGCGAGAAGCATTAGGCTAATCGAGTCACGATCCAGTGAGAGAAATCCGAAAAAAAAAGTCAAAATAGAATGAAAAAGAGAGTAATGAAAAATAAATGTCCCACCGTTCGTACGCGCTTCTCTTTATTATTAATTGTCTTCGAGTCCAATAGGCATTCGATTTCCATTGCAATTTGGTATCTGTTCGTCGAAGGAAAATAAGCGCGAAAATTCAAACCTAATGATTTTTTCACGCGACCGAATGGCGGCGTCCCTCGAATCGGCCGTTGACATTAAATTATCCTTGATAAATCGAGCATCCAGTCGTAGCGGTACCAGTTCTCGTACAGCCATTCATCCTCCGTCACGCCTTGATGGCTCTCTCTTTCTCTTTCTCTTTCTCTTTGTTCTTGTTGTCCCGCTATTTATTTTTTTAATTTTTTTTTCGTTTCTTTTTTTTTTTCTACCGGTGATGAACGTTGCGTGCTTATCCCGTGGAAATCGCTAGAGAGAGAGGGAGGAAATGTGAAGGAAGAGAGAAGAAAGGAGAGAATCATCTTCGCAGTCTGCGGATCATTCTGGTGTAGTGGATCTTTCAGAAAAAACCGTCGGTCCATGAATAAATATTCTGAATGAAAAACGAACGGCTTATGAAATATTAAGTATTCTATTGTCTTTGATCGATTCGAACCGACGGTTTTTTCCTTCTTCTTTTTTTTGGAAACGGAGTAAATTTTTAAGCAGACACTGTGCGGTGGTGATATATATATATTTTTTTTTAAACGTCCCGTAGGACATTTCTTCGTTCATTCAGTCACGAGGATGATATCGGTTCTCCCGTGCAGTCTACCACTTTACATATGGCGTCTCTTGCACATCCGGTCACGCACGTGAACTCGGCATTAGTTTTATTAATTCAATTTCGCGCATAGACATTTATTTTAATCCATTTCGTGCCATTTTAATTTAATTTCTTCCGATTAGGGCGGAGGTGGGGGACGAGGGTGCCTGTTGCGTAAAACGTTAACTTTGTTTAATATAATTTTTTATTTCCATTGTCTCGTGCTTCGCTACCGAATTCTACTACGTCAGTTGTTGCCAGTGTAATTATTTCTTTATCCCAAACTCGTCTGGACCGCTAACCTAGTTAGCTATCGGATGCTGCAGGCAGTTACGAATGTTCGTTAACATTCTAACTACGGTCGTCGAAGGGAATAGCGTCGAGACGCCCCACGTATCGTCCCTGCTCTCGTTCGTAATCTCTTGTCTGTAGTAAAGTAAGCAATTACTAGGACAATAGAGAATTTAACTCAGAAGCGCGTATCCCGACTCGATCCACTCTGGACCATTACGGGGAATTAAATAAATTCTGCATCTTCACCATACATTTGGTACACCCTGTATAACGCTTTACGACGCGAAACTCAGTGCCTATACTGGGTGTCAATTTCACTTGTATATCCCTCATTCCAGTATATACGTAAGTTCGATAAGAATTCTTTGAAGAGACGCCGTCTTGAGGATACACCATAAACGATATTAGACACCCGTTATAGAATCATGGTGACGACGTGGCATGCGAAATTCATTGCTCCCAGCCAATTGTCCAATTGGCGATACGTCTGAAGCGGATCGAAGACGACACTGGGTATATTGACGTTCTGGTGTATATGGGATTTCCAAGTAAGATGAGAAGCGTCGTAATGGAGCGTCCCGACGCTCCATTATGTTGCAAATGCGGTGCATGACTTTGTCCGCAATTACGGTTCGATTTGAATGTCCCATTCAGTCAGCAAGGCTTTCGAACGTCGTCGTTCCTTCGTTGTAGCGACGATTGTCAACGTCGTTGACGTTGACGTCGACGCTGCTCGCGTCGCGACGAATTGCGACAGTGAAATTATTGGCCGACGCGCTTGCGTTCCGTCACGTGCTGGTCTCGACGCAATCGCGAAACTATTGGTTCGCGGGATGTGCGATATACGCGCTGCTTGCAAATCCATGTCGAGGATGCCCGACGCCGAGCGTCGACGATTGCGACGGACTAATGGAAAAATATTGCTGTAGACTCGTCGCGACGCAACGCGTCGACGATTATCGACGAGGGATTTGTTTGTTTGTTTTTTTTGTTTACGCGGAATCGCGTTATGCATGCAAACCTATTTTTAACGTACCAATAAACTGTCGCGTATGAACTGGAGAGAATTTTTTTTACTCGTTCTTATATAAAATCGTTACGTGGAAATCCGTTAAATCCTTTTATCCAGGTACGTCGTTATTCATGTAAGTGCGTATACACGTCTTTCTGTACATAATATATATATATAACGTAGAGCGCGGCGGACGATGACGCTGATTCGTGGAATTTTCATCGTCACGATAACGACACCCGATTCTCGTGATTTTACGCGCGACAATCGTTTTATTCGCGCGTGACGATAATACCGCTTTTAAGCTTTGAAACTTCGTCACGCCGCGACAATTGTGCTGACGAGGCCTTCGCAGATTCGCCTTGCTCGCTTATCCGTCCGTGACTGCCGTGGAACGGTTAAGGCCGATTTCTATCGCGCTGTGTACGTAATATATGTACATATATATATATATATTTATAAATAGGTATACGTATACATGCACGAGTAAAACGTGACGCGTTACAGTCGGTGATATGTCCCGTAGCTACCGCTTGCTGTCCGTTTTACGGGCAATCCGGCTATTGTTTATCGATGGTACGGCGATATCGATTGTCGGTAGTAGCGTCGCGAGTTCCCCCCTCCTCCTCTCCCGCCCCATTCCCCATGACTCTCCACGCATAACGGACCTCGGAGGAAAATTAATAATGCATCCATTAATAATGCATGCGATATGGTATCCAGACGAGCGCGCGTAGCCGCCTGGCGGTGGATCTTGATATTAGTCTTGCGCAATGCATCTCATTAGAATCTGCAGAAGCAGAGTCTTCGCTGTTAGGTATTAGAAGGAGATTTTGGGATTTCTAATATACGATCGATTTTACGTCAATTCTTTTCTTTCCTTTCATTTTTCTTTATTTTTTTTGTCAATCGCAGAAATCAGACGCCTAGTATTTTGAGACACGACTGTATATACAGCTACTGTACAATTACGGTCCCAATGTAATTTAGAATTTCCCCAGTCAATCTAATTGCGAAGCGCGTCATTATCCCCCCCCCCCCCCCCCCCTCTCATCCGTCGGACCAATAGAAAATCGTGATTAACTTTACCGACGGCCGTTTCCATTCCCCTGGGATTTTCCGTGCGACCACCTCCATCCGACTGGTCGTGCAGCGACTATAGGTTTTACAAGAATCGATGGGAAAAATGGAGCGGCAAAAGAATAAAAACAAAAGCGATAAAAAAAAATAGAAACAAAGCGAACGAGACGCATCGTATCGGAAGGGGCGGAAAAAATCATCTCGTGTTTCCATGAAAAATACGCGCGACCGGTCGTAAACGAATAACGTCGACGGGACAACAGTACTCGGTCAGCACCCCCGGGTGCACGCGCGGCGAAAGCCAAAATGCGTGCAATCGAGAAACCCAACGGCACGCCGCGTCGCGACGCTTCTGCGGATGGCGTCGAAGCGTGCTGCGGTAAACATTATATATCGGGGTAGTTGGTTTACCTACGATCATACAGTCTACTGGGGCCGGATGTCTCTCCAGCGGCAGGTCTCCTCGTGTCTCCCTCTAACTCACGTACCACCCTACTATAGGCTATCTTCTATGTAACCACCCTCGAGTCATCGCACAGCGACCCCAAAACCCCCCTTTAGCACATTCCCCATTTGCCTTGGCAACACAACCCCTTAATACGAAACTGGCAAATAGCGCGCGTGGGGTGCACCAAAGGGTTTGAATAGACCCGATGGCTTGTTACGTAACTGTTATTAACATTGTCGAGAATCAAGACCCAGGGCACCCTGGTACGGCTAGATACGTCAGTGGGAAATTTTCTTTTTTTTTTCAACAAAATTTACGTACGCGTTACGTAACGTAAACGTATAGAAGCGAAATTCGATCAGGTCGATCTTCTCTCTTTTTTTTGCGTGACAATTCTTTCTTTTTTCCTTGCAAAATTACTTGGGAGCGTCGCGACGCTCGCGAACGTACGTCATCGTCGACTATGACTTGTGTATACAGGACTCGATGGATTTTCACGTGCAAATAAAAATAGTGACGCTATCTGCGAATGACAGGCACGTTCGTATTACGTCTCCGACTATGTAAATATGTAATCAAGTACGATTATGTACTTTTTATCGTGGGTGCATATAGTCAGGTGCACTATTATTGTCGTTACATGGGGGTTACGTTAGCAAGAATAACTCCGATGTGGGAATCGCGTTTATTTATTTTTTTGCATTTCCTAGCCGAGTTGCATCGATTGCACTTATTGCTAATGGGATTTTATGTATGGGGTATTATTTGTAGAGACGTTTTTATGATTTTTATTTCGCCCCCCCCCCCCCAGCCCTTTATATTCTCAGCGATAACTTGGCGCAATATGCAAATTGAGATCCACTGGGTCCTTATCAGGGATCAGTATCGTATTCCGAGTATTAAACCTCAGTTGCACGTTGCAACCATGTTCTGGGATGATAACTACCATATACCTAGTATAGCGCTGGTATATGGTGTAGGTGGATAGGTTATATGTACGTATATATATTATATATATATATATCTATGCATAGGGTAGGTGGTACTATGCTGGCTTATATGCGGGCTATATGGGATATATAATGCATTAGACAAGGGTTATGACTAGGGGTTGGAGGGGAGGGTTGTTCTATATGCTATACGCGATACTTTGAAATTTATAACTAGATTTCGAGTAGGCGCTGTTTGCGAAAATATGGCAATGGCTACTTTCATACGTTTCTCCAGAGATTTACGCGCGAGCGCGCGGCGAATCCCTCCACTCCTTTATCTTTTTTCTTTCCTTTTTGTTTTTCTTTCACGGCGCTCGTCGATACGTGGTTTGCGTTATCGAGATATTCGAGTGAAAAGGTCCTGGATACCTGAATTCACAGGGAACTTTATACGGGACGTAAGATGGTTTAGACAGTTTTCTTGCTTCTATTTTTCCTCGCCATTTTTTGTTCTCGTGCAAATACCTGGGATACTTGTCTTTTATCGAATTTTTTTTCTTTCTTTCAAGTGTAACGTTAACGTGGTTTTTTTGCATCGCCCGGATAAGCCGTTACGTAAAATTGAATTTTTGTAAAAGTTTGCACGATATTTTTTTATTGACTCTCATCGGTATTGGTCCAGATTCAAGATGCTGCTACGAATTCCGAGAGGGAACGTAAATTTCCTGGAGCTAAATCTTCCCGGTAAAAATGGTGAAATTAGGTAAAGCAAACGCGGTACAATAAGCGACCGTATAGTGACTGCAACAGCTGGCGCAGCTGCAGCTGCTGTCTTCATCGGGTCATTTTGACAGGGGTTGTCAGTTATCGGGGTCGTCCTGGTCCAGGAGTGAAAATACGTGCTCGGATCATCGGGGCGCGGTGTGGATTTCGTTTAAGTAGAAATTTCTAATATTAATGTACGTAAAGGGGTTGAAAAGGTATCGATCGTGTCTAACGAACCGTTATACCAACCCCTCTGTTTGCTCTTCGTGGTATATCAAAATCAGAACCAAAACCAGAACCAAAACCAGAACCGGTGGCTGAGCCAGAAACAGAAAGTTCTGGAATATACCTGGTCGATAGTTCCCCTCTCCCCCTACCCCTCTCTTACGGCTCCCCATTGAAATCGAGGGGAGGATACGTCGCTTAATTTCGGTACGTGCTCAATCCCAAGAAGCAAGAATACACGTAAATTTAATCTAAACAGCTAGGCCACCCCTTATAAGTAAACGTCGTTGCCGTGGAAAACGTTACTCCTGGTACTATACTTTCCCAGGCTAATTCAGGGTTGTCAGTCACGCCTGGAACTCGAGAATATTACCATCGAACAAATTGAGTAAAGTTGGCATTGTTTGCCCTCTCGACGGAGGCAACCCACCCCTTGAATATTCAGAGAGCCTGACTGGTTTGCCTTTAGCGGATCTGGCTGGCTGGTTGGCTGGCTGGGTGACTAGATAGTTGGGGATGACTGCGAATGCTCGGATAGCTGACTGACTCGTGTCACGTGTTTTACTCAGGTGAAACTTGCCGCAACCCCTTTGAGAGAGGAACCCTTAGTCATTATTTCTTTGGGTCTCGTCGATTTCTTAGTCACAGTCCAAACACCCCTTGGAACTGACGGTATTGTTATGTAGCTTGTACGAATTCGTGTCATCCCTTCAGTGGATTTTGGTGGTTGTTTACGTATTTATGCGACAGGGTTGTAAGGGGGAGGTATAGGGATTGACAGAATTTTCCTGGATATTCTGTGATTTATATAGCGTGTCTTGCGGGTTCCTCACAGTGACTGATAACAACCCCATTAGTCGCGGGATAGCGAGAGGCGACGCCGGCGTCGCGGTGGCGGCTTAAGGGTGTAGAATAACGAGTAGCACATGTCAGATTCACGTACATCCATATAACACTGTGTGTTATACCGGGAGACTCTGGGGGCCCTGGCTCAGGCGACGGGGGGTGGTTTGGTATAGGCGTCTTGTGGCAAGGAAATTCTTCGAAGGGTAAAAAGGGGGCAAGGGTGGTTCGGGGGGGACGCCGAGGTCAGAGATCCCAGACAACGATAAGCGTTACGAGACTCTCTTACTTCGTCGCGCTCGCGAGCATCCCCGTGTACAATCGCATCTCCTTTACCTTTCATCCCCCTTTTATTCCAAGGAGCCAAATGGCAATGCGAACCTTGCAAATTGCCCGGGGAATCCTTGCGTTTCTTTTTTTTTCTTCAGCATTTTTTTTCTAGTCTCCTTGCATCTTCGCGAATCGAGCGGAGCACCCTTATTGCCGCCATTCATCCTAGGGATGAAGTTTTCCGTTTATTGGCAATATTAGCTCGTACATAAAATCATCCCCTAAAAAGCACTCGGATCCGTATCGCATAAATCCAAGCTCTCGTGTCTCTCCACAAGCCTTTTTCGTCCAGCGTGGTACTCGTTTCTCGAGGCTAGGGGTGGATCGATCCTCGCACGAGTTAGGGGTTGTGGATGCAGCTTTACCAGCAAACCATCCCTTCCGGGCTTGCAATATAACTTACAGCTCCCTATCTCATATAACTTTGATGCATATGTCGCCTGTGTGCAAAGGGGGTTGCAATGTATGCATGGGGGGGGGGGGGGGGGCAAGGAGGAAGGGGTTGCAACCCCCTGTGGCACGGTTCACTGTGGGCATAGAATGAGACCTTGACGTTGGCACACGTATAGTCACCCACTTAGTCGACGCAAGTAATAGAAGAATCCTAAGGAATTCACTTTGAAAATTTCTAAAAAATTCTACCCCCTCCTTCATACTAACTTCGAGTTCGTAAAACCTTTTCTGTCTTTCGAGGGACGTCAACCCCTTCTTTTCGCGACTCCACCTCCCCCCTCGCACGTATAAAGGGGTTGTAGATCGAACCTTGCATCTCGGGACACTTGCGACACGGTTTCCCCTTCGATCCAACTTGATACGGTGCTCCGGGAGATTGGATGCCGATAAGATCGTCCCGAGAGACAACGACTATAGGGGTGCGAAGGGGGGTGGGGGTGGGGGGTTGTTGCATACTTCCGTTTAATGCTAACCCTCCACCCGCACGCCCAACTTAGCCCGCAAACTCATTCTATCCTATCGGAAGACGATACTTCCTGAGGGTGGTTTGTCTCTTCTTTAGTCCCCTTCACCCCACTGCTCTTGGGGATGATGCATCCCTGAGTACAGTCGGTGTCTTTTGATATCGTATTAGTTTCACGGGAGTATAACCTCGATTCGAATTTTATATTAGATATCAGAATCATTCTGTCACTATTCGACATCGACCTTTCCTTATGAATTTGTGTACGTCTGCTTTAATCAATGTATGCTTGTCTCTTACTGTCTCTCTGAAATTATGGTTAAGCACTGTTTGATGCAATTTAATAGTTTTTTTTTCTTTAAATACAACCGTTAGGCACTTTGCATTTTTTTTTCTTGTACTAGAAGCCTATTGCGCGCGCCGAACCAGCATCCCATAAACGATTAGTAAATTAATTCATGTCCTTACATTTTTAATGTAACTGCACTCTGTCGAATTAACTGCATGCCGCGAGCGCGCACTCCAAGCGGCAAATTCATACGCAATGAACGACGACACCGATCACCAATCGGCTTCGCGAAAAGCGGTTACGGAATTTCGAGATATTTTCGGTACACGACATTTTGACGATGTCACGGATTTTTTTTACGAAGGAAACTCTTTGAATACCCGGGTGTCATATTTTCGTTTTGTACTGTTTTGTATATATGTAATTGTATGCCTCCCCCCCCCCTCTCTCTCTCTCTCGTTCTCTCTCTCTCTCTCTCTCTCTCTCTCGTTCTCTCTGTCTCGTAAGGCTACGACAACCTTCTCGTTGTTGCGTGCTTTCAAGAGCGTCTGGGAAAACTCTACGAGTTGCGTGAGAAAAGGCAACCAGTTATCTCGACAGCCGGTCTGATATCTGTATACACTGTGTGCCTGTTCTTTCTATGTGGGATACTTTGACGCAACTCCTCCGAGGATATAGGTGTAAATTACGAAAGGCTGCGAAGATAGATATATGTATAGGTATTTCTATTTCTGGATAAAGCGGGCAGCTATCTTTCTTGCACCATACGTGCATCGTAGGTCCTTGGAAAATTTTACATATCGGAGCTTGAAAATGAAAGATTCTTTAATTCCAGTTGAGAAGACCCCTGATGATGAACAAGGCTGATTATGCCATCGACACTGCTTCACCGAGAATCTCCAGTTGAGTTATCTTTTCACGAAAAAGAATTCGCGAAGCGTCTTTTTTTGTCTTTTATCATTTTTATTTTCGCAAAGCATTTTTTTTCACTTATGAATGTCTTTAGGCATCTTTCATTATCCCGCGTTTTTACTGCTTTACCTCTTTGTACGTTTTTTTTCGCGAGCTGTATTTGCTCGTTTGTTGGACTCGCCCTCCCCTCTCTCCTCCTTCCAGGACAGGGAATGTGTCGGAGGGAGGGGTAAACCTTAGTTTCCGTTTACTCTACGCATTCGTTTACTGGTCGGATAATGAACTGCGGTTAATTAACTCTAATTACTCTCTTGGCAAAAGAAAGATATGGACACTCGCTACTGTTTTCTTTTTTTTCGTTATCGCGTGTCTCTCTTGTTTGATGAAAAGAAAATAAAAACTAATAATACACAACGAGTGGTGTTCGCAATCACTGCATATTGCAATTTAACTTTTCGCGAACGTTAATGTCCCGGAAGTAACGTCGCACCCGCACTGCAGTCGATGCATTTATGCACCGAAAGACATTTCAGAGCCGCCAAGTGCCGTGCAATAATTGATAATTACCATTGGCTTCCGGTGATGCCATCCTCTTATACTTCCGGTTGCCATAACGAACGACCGTCGGTAAAAGCGTTAGGCTACGTTTATAAAGAGCTACTCTTAACTCTAATGATATCCACTCCGGCATAGTATAGCGTGGGTCCTACTTGTATCTAGTAGGTATGCATTGTTATTATTATAAGTGCATTTCACGCTTTTGTAATTTACACTGTCGGCACGCACGCGATTCTTTTTTCCTATGCATTGGTAATGCAAAATTACTGTTTAAGTTTTTGTTTACGCTATCGCATAAATTGTTGGGATCACTGTAACTGTTGGTATGCATTGGTGGTAATGTTGTCTGACGTCACTTAGACGAATTTTCAGTCATTCATTTATCAGTGTCGGCGATAACAGGAAAGTGTGTATCAACCGTACAGAACACCGTGACATTTTGAAACTCGCGATAGTTTACCAACTCCATTTTGATCAATTCTTTTTTTTCAATCGATAATCAATATTCGTTCGGTTTTAGTCTCATTTATATCCTGGCGTTTGGAGTTCGCGACGGGACTATCCCTGTACTAACGGTGTCCCTAGTGGATATATGTACAGGACCTTTCAAATATTAGAGATCCCGGAAACGAATCCGTGGCTGATAAATGATCGTAGAATTTCAGAGGGGGTTGCGGAGGCGCTTCTTCAAGGGATAAGGATAGCCCTCGCGCTTTTCTTTTTCTATACGGAGCGACCTCTTTCCACGAGGATTCACCCTTACTCGAGAAGGGTAGCTGGTACGATTGGTCTATAGCCGGTAGACCCGAGTTCTTTTAAGGGATGAAAAAGAGAAAGCGGCGCCTTGGAGAGCCGGGGAAGAAAAAGTGGATTGGGTTAGGTGGCAACTCAATGAGCCTACAGTATCTGAAATCCGAGTTCCGGACTGATTCCCATCCCGGAAGTTATCGCGCTTTTCGAAAAATTCACTGACACTTCCGGATCTCCCTTCTATCACCCCCGTTCATCCCTTATAATCAACCCAATCTTCGTCGCAGTCCTGATTGTAACCCTCTTTCGTCCGTTTGTAACCACCCTTAGATTTCTAATACACGCGAACACCTGTTTCATCCCCCTCATGCACTTCGCACCCCTATACGACCTTTTATATTTTCTGCTATTCCCATCTAAAGCTCATCCAGCTTTTTTTTTACAACTAATCTTACCCCCCCCCCCCCCCCCCCCGCCAAAACACTTTAACCCTTTTCTTTAGGGAAGACCTTTACAAGCCGCCATCTTCCCTCGCGACTGTCACTCCGTAGACGAATATATATAGGTGCCACATATTCACGTATGGGTCCACTGACATCAGCACGTCCGATGTCTGATACCCTCATAGCTGTCCCCTCCCTCGACCCCCCCCCCCTCTCTCTAACGTCCATCATAAGGGATGATGGGCTCACCCTCTCTGCTTTGTATGCTATATAACCTGCTCGAATTCAATCTCTGCAAAGGAAGTGGGGAAGTGGCTGCTCTGCAACCTTCTACCTTTTTACCTCACACTTGAGACAGCCCCCTCCCATCTACCCCACTACCGGGGGACTACGATTACCGCCATCGCCACTGTCATCAACCCTTAACCGGTGCCTGACTCGAGTTCCATGATCAATATTTATCTTGGCTCGATATCTCGACTCTCGATGTACTCTCTGCCGCCTACAATCAAACTGTACAATCCTAGGAACTTTGTCCGCGCTACTTTGGCAGTGCGATAACGTACGGTACTCGAAAAACTTTTTCACCGGTTATACGTAAAAGGATACTTATTCAGGATGCTGGATGTGTATACGAAAGGACAGAGCGTCCTATGGACGCGACGTGTACCGGGTGCAAACTCGAAATTGGTCAATTTCATTTTAACGCGCGTTACCACGTCGTTCCTACCGTCTAGGGAATTGTATAACGTCCTAGTAACAATTTGCATGGCATTCCAGTGGGAACCGTAAGGAAGTTGCCCGGAGCCATATCAAATTCTCCTGGCATGCAGCTGCAGCACTGCGTGGATATACTGGGGAGATGCTGAGATCAACCGCAATCCCGTAACGTTGACTTGCCCGCTACCCGTACTTCCGGTTTCGTGTGGTATTTCCGCGAAATCGAGTTTTATACTGGGGACTTTTGATTGCGTACAGTTACCGACACTTTTCCAGCTGTCGCTGGGAAAGCCAATCTGTTTTCAAAGCCAATTGGTAGCAGCGAACTCGAAAGGTTTCCTATGGGAATCAGACCGGAAGTCCTCGTCATTTACTCCGATGCCTTAGTGTTTGCTTTGTTCTTGATAGCGACAATTTCCGCTACGTTTTTACCGCATGGTTTTTTTGGGGGAATTTTTGAATTTAACCCCACCATATAGGTTCATACGACTGGATGTAATTGTTCGGTTTGTCTAAATTTATCTTGTCGCTCTCAGGGATAAAATTTTTGTCTATTTTAATTGTCCGGGATGCTGCTTTTAATTGATCCGTGGAATGCTCGCGTCTCACGAGATACGCAGCTTGTTTCCTGTAACAGGAAACGCGTGTATCGGCCTCTGTACAGTTGATCGATATTACGAAATTCCACCTAATTCCAGGGAGTGTCTGGGAATTGCACGAAATTCCCAGCGACACAAGGATATCGGATAACTTTTACGACGCCGAAATCCATCTCGCGGAAGCTGATCCAAACATAATTGGAGTTTGATAGATTTCCGTAAAAATTCCGTATACGTCTTATCAACAAGAATCCATCGATACGGTATAATCCGCATACACATACTGCAATTCCTCAGTCAATTATTTTACTTGCCGTTGTATGAAAATTTCTATTTTATGAATTTCTCAGCTTCTCACGGGCTCTGAGAAATTATCGCGCTAGAACAACCCGTGGGCACGATGCGTATTCATAAAGCGGCTTTTCCTGCATTCGGATCCTTTGAAATTTATTGAACTACCACCAGGCAGCGCGCAGGACGCTTTTACTCGCGCGGCTACGTGTAAAAGGTTGTTTGCTGAGATTCGCGGTGGTTTGTTTCGTTGATGAGGAGGTTGGCGGGGGGGTTGAAGGGCGGGGGGGGGGGGGAAGGCCGAATGAATAATCGTTCCCGTGTTATCTCGTGACGCCATGTTAGAATAATACACGCTCGCCAGTCACGTGGCTCCTGCGAAACATTAGAATCCCTCGAAACGAGGATTAATAACGTTTTCGCACGCAGCAGCGCCAACTGGCGGGATAACGATAAGACTGATAGTGGCGTGGTAATACTTTGGCGAATTGGGTTTTTTTTTTTTCTTTTTTGAGATATCGGTGGTAGTATAGGAATACGCAGAGATCAAGGTGCGTTTTCTTCGTAATTAACGCAGCGAGGTGGGATATTTCCGTCATTAGGTAACGATGGCTGAATTTAATCCTGCAGGGGTCGCGCGAGGAGTCTCCCCTCCCCCCATTAAAATATTGGCGTGGCTCTACTAATTAATTATACGCTGGCATTTTCTCTGCCTGGTTGGCAATTCTCTCGAATCTCAACCTCACGACTCTCTTTACGTTTACTATACTTTTTTTTTTCTTTTCTCCCACCATTTTTTTATCATTCTCTCGTTCGCGCGCGCTCCTTTCTTTCTCCTTTGGGTTTCGCATCCTTCTCCGCGTCGCCCGCGTTATTTGCCGTCGGCGAAAGCATCCTGAGCTGTCGACGACGCTAGCGTCGCGATGCCAGGCGTCCGTCCCTCTTGGCTGTCCGACGTAACGAAGGGGCTTCGCTCTCGGCTCCTTTCGACAGCTCGAATGTCTCCGTGACAGTTTTCGTTGCATCTTCCGCACCGGAAGTGTCGTATCACGCGCAGCCGAGACACAAAAGGAGTAAAGCGAAATCGAAGGAGAATCAAGAGAAATGGTTTGAGAGACAGACGAGAAGGATGAAAACTCTTTACTTCTCTCATCCCATTTAGCCAGTCGCAGAAATAACGTTCCAGCATCCCTTGTAGACTGCCTCATTATTTTTACTTGTAATAACGATATTTTCTTATCCTTAACTCAACGTTCTCCGCTATCGTCCTCGTCCAAGGTCGTCCGATCTCTACGGTCCTGTTAACATAAACGTAACATAGGTATAATAGTACCCGCAGCCCTAATTTCGTCCTTTTAACACCCTTAAAAGGATATTCCCTTGTCGATCTTCGAACGTACCTTTATATCCCACGTTAGGACACATTTTCTTTCTTATTTCTGATATTTACGTGAATCCCTATATACGCTTATCTATATTAAGTCACATAGAATTCCATATGATCTATATAGATCTATATAATACCTGCTACAGTCGTATGTTCCGACTCCCCGTTAAATTCAATAGAAATTTCTGTTTAAAATATGTACACGGATTACCCGAGGGTATTGGGGTAGATACGCAAATAATATTTTTCCTCCTTTCGCGGATTTTATCTGTACGTTCCCTGCTTGGGTGACTATATAAAATTTTCAAATGACGCTACCTCGATAAACGCGTTACAGTCGTTTTTATACGAAAACAAAGAAAAAATGCTCAAGATGCACGTAAACCTTAAGAAACTGGACGTCCCTCAGGTATTTCACATTTTTAGGGAAAAAAAGCACCGCCGACGCGGATTTATCATGTCTTTAGAAAGACTTCTTCGGGACGTTCATTCGTCGGCCGCCTTAAACGGAGTAACGAGATTTCGGGTCCAGGGAGGCTGTCAGAATTTTATCAGCTACACAGGTCGAGAGGGGTTGTATATTTTCTCGTTTCGAATGTCTGCTCGCGCACTGATAATGACAAAGTTTCAGGTCGATCCTATATATACTGTACTACCCCCTCTTTATCACTTTGACATATCGCAATTACGTATACAGCCATACGCAAAGAGATTTATATCTGACTCACGGTACATCTGTATCACGATATTGTATATCAGTAACATATGTAGCTACATGGGTATATACCCCCAATCATTTTCACCCTTTCTGTATGCCGGCTTTATCTTCGCTCGGATGATTCTCGCGAATTTCACCGATCCCGACGCTCGCGGACGTCTAGCGACGTCGGGACGACCCTCGTCACGCTCGATAGTTACCGAATGCACGGTAATGGTATTAACCCAAGGGTAGGTAAAGCGGAGGGTGGGGTTTATGTCGTGAGGGTTTGGCTAGGACACCGCGGCAAGGGGGGGTCGCGTGGTAGCAGAGGCTGAGGGTTGATGGCGAGGATGAGTACTAAGGGGTGAGGATGACGGCAAGGGGTAAAGGGAGGGTGCGACGTGGGTTCCCAATGTCCATGTGTAACGGTATACGTACAAGGGGGTTGGTTATATGTGTGTGTGTATATATATATATGTACTTAGGGAGGGTGATGGCGTTCAATCGATCCCCCGTAAACAGACGCGTACGAGGCCATGGGGGTTGCGTATAGAGAAAGCAGAGAAAGCGGCTGCCATTGCTGTTGTACCGTTGGTTAGCTGTATATATATATATATATATATACCCGTGGTAGACGTATTCATGGAGCGATAACTCTCACAGTCGCTTTACTTGCGGACGGTCCTTCTCGAATTCATACGGGGTGGCTACGCCGCCTCCCCTATTACTCTCTCACCGTCATAATATTTCCTATGGCGGCTTAGCAAAGTCCTTTGCCGGACATTGGTCACATCCCCTTGGTTCATCCTCTTTCTTTGTTCTTGTGACATCCTTTCTCTGCTCTTTCTCCTCTTTCCACTTGCTTGGGGTGAATTTTCGCACGGGGTCGTTTTAGGGGAATTTATATCGGGGTGGGGTGGGGTGCGAGTATATTTGTCCTTGTAAACAGACTATACAGTTAGTCACAATCTGATTTTCTGAAAGTAACTGTACGAAGGAGTGGACACTGCTAGAAAATGGCTACTGGGTCACTTAGGGGTTGATACTAATGTACGTAATGGGTTACGGGAAAAGCTTCATCCCTTGTAACCTGAAAGCAGTCGATTTAAGTGCATAAGGGTCGTCAGCCAGAAACACTGTATTCGTAGGGAAATAAATTGCTAATATATTTTTTTCGCCCTCGTCGTACGCGCTGATAAGACAGTAGGCCCTGTCTGCAGTCTAAGGGATGACGAGAAACCTCAAGGGGATGAACTCGCAATGCCGGAAGGATTTAAGCGGTTTAAAGTCAAAGATCCCTGATAGATTGGCTGCCCGGAGTCTATTGAGAATACGGCGGTTCTTCCGTCTCTAATAAACCTGCGTCACTGTCTCCGGAGGGCGAGGGGTGCGGGGGGGAGGACTAGTACGTTCCTGAAAGTCACTGGCGAGTCGGGTTAGGCGGGGGGGTGAATGCCAGTCGGGGAGGTGACTGGAGGAGGGTATAGGACCAGGGTGGCTTCCACTCGAGGGTGCAGGAGGAGGCGTCTGCGCTATATATACATATATATACCACAAGAATACCGGTCGTCGTTCCACGGGGAGTTGGGCTTCATAAAAACGTAATAAATCCTCCTTCTCCGAGCACCTCCACCACCTTAGTCTTCTTCTACCGAAGCAGTTCAAGCCCGAACGAAGATTCTACCTCCACCAGCGTCTGCCACCCTTTATTGACTATATTCTACCCCTTGTCGTAGTGGTATCCCGCACGCCCTTTCCACCTCCTTCATCCCCTTCTGCTCGACCTCCCTTATCACCATCCTCCACCGGTGGTCCCTTGCCTTTCGGTCATCTATGGTGTATACACATACACGCACGTACCCGCCATCTATGTATAACGTACTCCACCTCCACGTACCTTCAGTTCCTCGGGTCCGATACTCGATTAATTTGCGGACGCCCCCGGGTGCTAAAGCTGCGACAGTCGAATTGCAATTAGGAACGCTTCCCTGGAAACGCCCTTACAACTCACGAACCATTCGAACCTTAGGGCTTTCTTCTATTTTATCTTCTACCTATATCATCCTGTGCATCCTCCCGATGATCTTTTTGGAACTATACGCAGGTCTTCTTCGGTTCAATTATTTTTCCACGCGTGTCGCGTCTGACCCTGAATTCACGATATGCCTTATCTACTTGTGGGACACGAACCTCGACCTTTATGCCATCAGGGCTTACGACCTTAAATTGTCTTGCTAATCCTAAACAAGCATATATCGCGGGTATATGTTCCAGACTGACATGAATATGTATACGGGGAAAGGGTGTTGTGGGGGAGGGGAGGGTTTCTGACTAGACTAACCCCTGTCGGTGTAACTGAGCGACTTGCAACATCGGATAAGCCCATTAAGCCATTCGTGTCTCTTGATTAAAGTCCTTTGGCAAAGACGTCGCACGATATTTTCAGCCGAGTCTGTAGGATATACTGAAAACGACCTGGGGAACTTTTTCGAGTTTCCATCGGAAGTACCGACGGAATCCGTTCCTTCTGGAAGCGCCTTGTCATTCTCTCTCTTTTTCTTTCTCTCTCTTCATCCCCTTTTAACCTTAGGAAACTTGACACCTTCCCGCGACCCTCGACCGGTAATGGTCCTGGCAATTAGACGGGGGCCACCCGATGAAGAGGACTTAGCTACTTTTGGGGATGAATCCACCCCTCTCACCCCCCCCACACTTCCAGGGGATGATTGCTAAAGGATCTCACGACGATGAGGACAAATCCTACGGGACTATACAGATTTTTCTTACTTTCAGATCCGCAGCCTCCGACGTATTACTTCCACGTCTTACGCCCTGATCCTCTTTTGCCCCCCCCCCCCCTCTCCCCCCGGTCCCCCTTCACCCTTTTCTCATCCTGCCACTAGCCGCAAGCTCCCATTAGGGTAATTCGACCGCTCGTCAATACTCGGCTTAATGAACTTCCAAAAAAGGGGATGAGACCCACCCTCCTATCCACCTCTCTCTCACCCCCCTCCCCCCCATCGAATCAATGACTTTTATCTTTTATCTACAGCATGCATAGCGACAACTCCTAAATTATTAATTATCACAATTAATTCATACCGTACTCTACCATCGTGTGTCGTAACCTACACCATCCTCGTCAAGAGTTCCTACGGGTACGTACGTGGCAATCCCAAAGGCATTTTCATTGAAATATAATGTCGCCTTATTATATATACGCTTTATCTTCAACTCAGGTTCAGTCGCCTCTCATATGTATAATGCATGAGAGCGACTCGAGGTGGAGGACACCACATTATGGAAAGACCTATAGATACAGTCATTCGTATCGCAGTCTTACGTAATGGACAAATAGCATCGCGTACAGGCATCGTGAAAAAATTTTTCAAATTCTCAATATCCATCAAGTACCACCATGTATACGTAGATCTTTTTCTATAGTCTTTTCATGCGTCACCCACCGTGCATACAGGATGTTTCAAAATCCGGTTCGGCCGGATCAGCGAACGAGATGCGGGTAAAGCACGGTTTACGGTCTGACGCTGTTTGCGAATGGGGAATGATTTATCGAATGGTGTGAATTACTTGAATGCTCGAGTGACGTGTTATAGAGAGATAGAAAATATATATATACACACACATATGTAGAAGCACGTATGGAAATGTCGCGACGCGATACATCTCTCGGGCTTTAACCAAGCCAAATCCGAAATTATATCACATCGGGGTATTTGCGGGCTTATCTAGAGCGACACGTGCTCGTTATTGCAAAGATTTTCTGTATTGTTATATAATATATACATATACACAGACAAATCCACATATATATACCACAGTGGGATAAATATATGTATACTATACGTACAGGATTATTGAAAGGGATACACCTGTTACAGAATTGCCTATTTACGATCCAACTGTCATTTTTACGTCGCCATAGACACGACACGTGGTAACTGTCAGGATAATTTGATATAGTCACGTATATCGTGTATATTGTATATATTATGTATAATGCAGTATCGATGAAGTATATAGGGCTGTGTATAACAGTCTCTCGCAATAAGCTCCTGTTTCGTCCAATCAGAGCCTCGTAAATCCTGCTTCCGGGCCCTTCGCTCGTTTAATTTAGAGTCGATCTGCTGTCAGGGAATGGCAGGCATTAAGCCACGGGCATAATTCACGGACACACCCATTCACAATCATCTCCAGCTACCTGTAAATTCTCTCTCTGGTATGGATATAGGCGGTACGTTCTCTCTCTCTCTCTCTCTCTCTCTCTCTCTCTCTCTCTCTCTCTCTCGCTGTCATTGGGAGATATCGAAATAGCAGATGCGAATAGTCATGTATATATATATGTATATCTGATATCTGCCTTGTTCTTGGACGCCATTTTCAATTCGTTGCACTTCTCAGTGTCCCTGGTGGTCGACGCCAATGGGTCCGTTCCTTAATGTTCCATATTTTTATTTCCTTATGTACGAACGAGAGCCATTTACATTGGCAGACGTATCGCGCGCATTAATTCTCGTAATCGTTATCGCGTTAGCGACATTTCGCGAGGCGTTTAAACTTCCCTTAACGACGTATTAATAAGTCTCCTAAACGGCCAAGGCCGGCCAAGCTCTCTCTCTCTGGTCATGGACGGAGAAATGGGCGAAGGGGTGGGGGGTCGGTGGCTTTTGGCGCTTTGCATTTGGCAAGGTTTCAACGAGGAGACATTTTGCGTCCGAAGGGGCGACCGTTAACGGGGAAAATATTCGCGTCGACGTCATGAATATACGTTCTGACGTCACTAGGTGCATATGTACATAATCAACTTCTTCGAGCTAGTAAAAAATGCATATTTTTCAGTGGTTTTTTTTGTCTTCTTTAGAACGTTGGAAATCGTTAGCACTTTCCAGAACCATGCGTTTTCTTTTATGTGATATCTTCCCGTTTTCGAGTTATTATGGCAAAAATATATCGTGCTTTTAGGTATCATATGTGCATATATATATGCGGAATTATGCATATGCCTGGGTGTTCACGACGCTCGGGCAAAACGCTGGAAAAGTTGACTGTGACGTTTTGCTGGGAAAATCCTCGCTGACGATCCATTCTTTTGTTGTACCGTCTACGTTCTTTTTCCCGTGGCGTCATATATATATATAGAGTATTCCGAAGTTTTTTGCACTTTGATCTCCCGGCTGTCTGTATATATACCGGGTGTAAAATTCACGGCTGAGAACTTCAATCGCGACGCTCGAAAATTTGGGGTTCGTTCGACAGGGACGATTAGGGGTTGTTTTTCTTTTTTCGGCACTAATTTAGAAGTACATGGACTCGTGCCAGTGTCGCGGGATTCGCGTTAGGGGTGTGTTCAAGATCGGCTTGGAGCAAATGCATCCCTTGATAATGGGGTTAGTTCTGAAATTGCGGAAGTGGATGACTCTTCGGGAGAGGGAAGGACGCTAGATGAATTCGAGTTAATTAAATGCAAGAGCCCATACGGTATACATAGTTTCTATACGTATATACATTGGAGCACTTACTGGACCAGTAGAGTGCAAATTAGGAATCGGCTTAGCCATGCATGAATTTCTCGAATTCTGCACGAACCGCGTGATCCGCGAGTCCATCTTCTTGTATTCCGACCTAATCCCGTGGTTAGGTTGGGTCGTGCAAAATGCGAAATATGAAAAAATTTATTATTCCTTAATTATACCATAGCCTCTCCTTTAATTGCCTATCTGTTTATGCATGCGTCTCTCTGTATATAAACCTCACTGTATCTACAGTATGCACCCCTAGGTTGAGGGTTGGCCGAACTTCCGGCTTGGGCAATCCAATAACAAGCGGCTCCCGTAATTCTCCCGTTTGTCTAACACCCAAGAAAATTTCCACTTTGTGCTCTCCTCTTGCTGCTAGTATATATATATATATATATATCTGTATATACGTGTTCCTCCTGGTTTTCCTGCACCCTTACTTTACTCCGTTACAGTCCCTTCCTCCCCACCTCATCCCTTGCTTCATCCCTTATTCCTGCCTTCTGATTTCTATCCTCTTTGGCTGTGTACCTTCCGTCCGCGTAGCTACTGTCTGTATACATATATATATATAGTCTTCACGAAGCGGGTACCAAAGTATTCTTGCGATTTCCCCAAAGGAAATTATGCCAGCTTCGCTTTGAAGGCAATCTCTCTTTCCACTTTGCCTCCTTATCCCTTTCACTTCGTTGATATATAACTTCCTTACTTCCGTCTCACTTTGCCTCTTGATTTCCGGAAAGTTTCGTGAGGGAGGAGTGGGGGGGGGGGGGCTCTTTCCGTCCTTCGATTTATTTAGATCCAGTCCCAATTAAAGCTGGATAATAATAAAGCTTTATGGAGTTCAGTTAGTCGTTGAAAAGTGTGACTTTTTTTTTAAGGGTTGGTTACTTAATCGCTTTTTGATTGGACGCCATTTCTCTCCTGCTTCACCCTTTAATGATATTCGTATCGGATTTCACCCTCTCTTCAAGCTTCTCGGTCTTTAAAAGCTCCCTTTCACAATGCGGTAAGGGGCGTGGGGTGGGGGAGGGTAGGTGGCACGTATGCATATACACACGTGCGTATACTCTATCGTGCGAGCTGGGAGAGATGAAAGAGTCAGGTGAAGGTGATGAGGGTGAGGGTGGTCGATAAGGGGATGATAGCGCAGCAGCCACCAGTCTATCGTCTCGTAGTAGGTTCGTTCCTCGTAAACGCGTCTACGTGCTTTCTGGTTTCCCGATATTCTCGGCCATTTCGAATTTTAACATTTGCCGAGATGTTGACTCAATTCATCCCCCTGGCGTGGCCCCTTCCTTCAACCCTTGGCAAATTCCCAGCCTCCACTGTTGGTCAAAGCTAGACACAGATGGCACCACACGCGTGACCATCCCTTCTACTCTTGGTGAGAGGTCTGCGAACACGATGCGGTTTGTTCCAATCATATTCCTAAGGGATGATGATGTGATCGGGATCCTTTCACCCTCTCTCTGTAACTCTCTCTCTGACCTGGCTACGCTTTTCGCACCCTTGGCAATCCTTGGCAACTGCTACTACCGACGGTTACAAGAAAGTTGACTCCCTCGCAGAGGGCACCCTGTGGGGCTTTTATGGTAACATTGAAGTTCAAGGGGGATGAAAGCAGCTCCACTTTCTCTGAAGGGATGACCTGTGTTTGCCGATTGAGAACGACGTACATGCTGGGTCAATCAGGTTCATCCCTAAATTCGCTGAGATGGATATCCCTTCGGGAGGGTTGTATTTTTTCCTCTCCCTTTCTTTTCTTTTTTTCAACACTTCCTTACTTCTGAATAAGGCACCCTTGTATTCCATCGGAGTCCCTAGGGGTCCTTTGGGAGTGCTCGTTCGGGATAACTTCAAAGATACCGAATTTCGAGAGGTCTTTCCAGGGGTTCCTCCCTTCGGAGAATGTGAAATTCTTCATTGACCAAGGACTCGACCGGGATTTCTTTCGTTTTCAGGTAAAAAGAATTTGCCTCGAATTCTTCCCTCTGACGTACATTGCACCCCCCCCCCCCCCATTTTTTGGCGAATTCCTGAACGTTGTTCAGCGCAATTTTTTCGGGACTGCGAGCATATCTCCCAGGTGTATTTTCGCGAATATTAAAACTCAAAATTCCGTATGAATTCTGTTCTGGCTTGGCAAACGCAGTGGAATAACATCCCTTGATGGAAAATTCATAAATTTTTATGTTAAATAGGGAAATAAACGGGTCCGATGCTATACGATAAGCCAGATTGAAAACGAATGTCCGTCTCGAGCGCCACTATCGGCTTCCCTTTAAGATTTATATCGCTATTCCATGTCCCAGGGGTGAGTTTTACATTTTCATCCCCCTCTGGAATTTTCTCTAATGATATTTCGAAGCTTTTATTCTGGGCTCGATCGCCGACCGTAACGCCGTCTCGGGACAGTGGTTGGAACTGAGACTTATCGCCGACTTTATATTGCGTTTTGCCCAGTTTACGACGCCTCACTCCCGTCAATGGGGTTAGTTTCATCCCTTACTAGTAAGATCGTAGTATTCTCGATCCTCTGTGGGCTTAGGGTGGAAAATCCTCTTTGGAAAATTTCCCTTCAGCGAACACACTACCACGCCCGCCAAAGGCACTTATCTAAAAAACTCAAATTTTCATCCCCCATGTAGAAGTATCGTAAAAAGGTATTTTTTTCAACCCCTTCCACTCGCGTACCGTATTGCATTTTATATATTGGATCTCTGCTCCCTATATTACGTACAGGCTACAATTTTCCCATAGTTGCCACAGATATTATGGATTACCAATTTTTATCCGACCCTTATATTCAATCCGAAATTTTTTAAGGGTTAATATATTTTTTATTAAAAAACAAAAAACGTACTTTATAAGTCCCATAATAAAAGCATTTCTGATCAGTATATTTTGATGATCTCCATTCAAACGTTATTATCATGTACAAGATTCAAACAGGGGTTAATGCCTGCGGCCAAGTAGCAGCGGTTATCCCGCACGATAACCGGAGTAAATGATTATTCATATGGCGATGTTCCCATAGGGTGTTATCCGTACCACCTCCTGCTGCTGCGCCAGCTACTCGAGCAGTGCATCCTGCTAACTGCTGAATATCCTATATCTATATTTTATAAGGCCGATTGATTTTAGCTTTGCATTCATGGTACCTGTGCCGCCATTTCGGAAAAGCCGGCACCACCCTAAGTAGAATTTCAAGCGTCCATATCATCCCCTGGACTGAAAGATTTTCTTGGACTTACCTGCAGGACACGTCCTTCGCTCTGAGTCGATTTTTGTTAACGACCGAAGGGGGTAGTTTTCAACAACAAAAAATAAGGGATGCAAATCGGCAAAAAAATTTTTGGCATACAATCATTAGAACCAAATCATTAAGCACACGTGGCGCAGGTAACAGGATCGCGAGGGCTAATCTCTGTTGGATTTGGTCCTGCTCAAGACTAAAGGGGATGAATAATTATTCCTGGAATGAATTCATAAAGCCCAGAGGGTTGAGACATTTCATTCGATTATACAGGGTGTATCGCAATTTGGTAGTGTCATTCGGAGCGTGAATTATTCGAATAAATGTTAATTAGAAAAAAGTTGTAAAAAAATTGAAATTCGCAGATTTTTTTTTTGGGTCACTTCGATGAAACTTTATTCTATCTGATATATATCTTGATTACTTGAAACACAACGTACAGCATTGCCCGACGTGACAAACTGGTGTTAGGATCAAAGAAAGCGTGTAATTAAGAGAGTGTTACACGGTTCTACAGAAACTCCAGCACTTTTCTTCAGACACGTACTTCCGCTTCTTGTTGGCAATCGTCCAATGAGAACTCGGCTAAGAACTGGGGCTTCCACGTCACTCCCTGGATCTTAAGTTGGGGCCGATATACAAGGGTAGTACACGGGCACCCTTAAAGACCCGAAGTATACTTTCCTTTTATAACTTTTTTTTGTAATCCTACGTTATCAGTTCGTGTTTACCTGAAATACTAAAAAAAAATTATGAGAAAAGTATATCCCAATTCAATAATTCCTTTATTCCCTTATAAAAGAGACACGGCGAAAAAAGTTCTTCTATCGCCAGCCAATGAATTGATATTCGCGTAAGGCTACGTTTTCACGGGGCTTCCCCGATTTTTCTCCTTCGTTTTCTTTACTAACGCCGCTACCGCCGCCGTCGCCGATACCGATAAAAACCCGAACTAAAAATGCAGTCCGGACTTTCCTGGCACTTCGATAAATCTTCGCACAGGTTCGAACTTCGTAACGAGCAAAGATCTGCCTTCTACTATATAGGGACTTTCTTTTTTCTCCTCTTTCTCTCGATTTTCAAGTATTTCTACTTCGCTTCTTTCCTATACCTGCTATACGGTAGTCTTTACAGATCCCGTATTACCATTGCAAATGTTTTACCGACTCGTGCCACGAACAAAGCCGTTGAAAGTTTAAATTTCATTCTTTTTCCTTTTTCTTCTTCCTCATTCTTCATCTTTCGGTTTCTTACAGGTTCGCAGTAACGCCCCTTTTCACGTCGGTAACCCTGTACACAGGCAGGATCAAAATTTCGTAAAATTTATACTATGAGGATTTTTTGAATTTTTTTCCACCCATATCGTATCGGTAATTAAAACTTTATTTTCCCGCCATTTATAATATCCCCCATCAATCGATCCTTCCACTTTATCCTACCATCCGCGCAATCCCTCGAGCGAAATGATTCGGTTGGTTTGCATCTCTGGCATTAAACCATATCCGAATGTCGGCAGGAATAGGCACGCGGGTATATACCAACGGAATTACACGTTTCATTGAACTGCGCATCCATCCGCGCATCAGCTATTTCCGGCCATTCCTATATACATATATGTATCACTCGACGAAAATCCATTATCGGTACGTCCTGCTAAAAAATTCTCAAGCCGCTTCATATATCTCCACCCTCGTAAAAATGCATCGCGGTTATGCAACTCTTATTTTTCTTTTTTTTTCCCTTCCTCAGCCCGGCTTTCATACCTGCTAGGAATATTCGCACGTGCAATATATGAGCGATGCGAATATGTCAGGAACTCGTGTAAAGTCGGACGAGGAACAACCGAGAAGAACCATCGATCAAACCTCCCACGTGAATGTATGATTTTTATGTAACGTAATATGTAAGTAGGTATATACTGTGAAGGTCGGTCAACCTTTTTTTAACAGGAATTTCAACCCCCTTCCTTCCTCCTCGATCCTGACGGCAGGACAAAACGTGCCCACTGCCAAAGGACTCCTGTGAAGTCTGTCAGGTTGGCAGCGACGGAGAAGATTCTATGCGTCGGTACAGTCCCTCCCAAAGAGACTAACCCACCGTCATAGTTTGCGCGGGTACATACCAGAGACGCGGATGATGAACGATCCTTCCTCGACAAAGTGAAACTTTGCTAAGGGAGGAGGTGAAGCATTGAGGGATGCTGTAAAGAGGGGGTTGGTTTAGAAGAAGAAAAAAAATTCAGGGATGACGAGGAGGCAGTCTCTATCGATTGGTCGAGACCTCCGTTCGGGTACTGATCAATTAGCTCAATGCAATTATCCCGAATGCACTATATTGAATTGTATCTACGAATTACGCAATGCAATTGATGCGAATATTGATCGGTATCCGATATAAGGGTGTCTATATAATGATCGATTAGGGTATCTAATTGGATTTGATATTTATGATTTTTTTTTTAACCACTTCATCCCTCATCTTTGTAATATATTATTTGGGGATGAAATCATTCTTACCGTCGATTACATCTTTTTATCTCTGGCCTCGCGAATTTGGGGTATTATGGGCTGCCTTCATCCTGGCGCTACGTCACGTCCTGTTACGTGAATCACGTAGGAAGAATCGTGAAGTTGTCTTTGTGTAGCCACTGGTCCTGATCCAATTGAAATACGGTGGAAGGCTAACGTGTTGTTGGAAAGCAGAGGGTAGCCTGAATACCTGATAAATTGAGAAAGGGTGTCTTTCTCCCTGGTTGGATTCCAAAAACGTACACGGGATCCGCGATGTTAACCCCCTCGGGTTGTGGGGGGTGGGGGGGTTATTTGCAAGGTTCGCACGCGCGCCAATCTCCTCTGTCCCCCACCACTCCTCGTCACCACCGTCGCATTACTCCGTTCCGTGCCGTCACGTCGACGCGAGGCGTCGCGACGCTACGGAATCGAACGCGAATTCAATGGGGGGGGTTTTTTCACTGCGAATTGGGATGAAATGGGTGGAATCGTTGGAATCGAGGAAATCGAAGGGATGAACTAGATGGCCCGCAAACGGGGTAAATTCGTACCCCCCCCTCCCCCCTCTCCTATTTCTTCCTGTGAATAAGAAGGAAACGTTAGTCGTGCCAATAAGAACTGTCAGATTGAATTAACCCCCTATGGGAATTGTCCCTTCCTCCCTCCCTCCTTCACACTCCACGGTTATTTGCAGGTGAATTTTGCGTGTTTTTCGCAATTTTGACATGGAGACGCCATTATCGGTAACAAGGGATTTCATTTTCTAGTTGCCTCAGCTCTCTACGGACCTTTCCTCTGTAGCAATTAATTAAGGGATAAAGGTCAACAAGGGTCGTAAATCGAGTTACTTCTCGAGTAAACTCACTTGTATTTTTCATCCTCCTTTTTCTCTCTCCTTTCTCTTTCTTTTCTCTTTTCATCCTTACAAGATGTCTGCTCTATCTTTCCTTATGTATTTATACTCCCCCGCACACCCCCCCTACCCTCCTTTTCTTTCTCTTCATTTTTCACGATCTTTCTCGGTACATAAAATCACGGAACTCTCCGTGATATTTTCTCAAGAAAATTTGCACATAATAGGAAACCCGGCGGGCGAGTCGCACTCGCGAAATTGATTTAGGTTCATTACCGGCCGCAATACAGGTGGAATATCGAATCCCGCAGGACGCGCTTCATCGAATCAGGAAATATCCTGGTCTCTAACAAGGATCTATAATATCCAAGCTAGTACTCCCGAAGTGCGTGCTCGGAATCCTGTATATCTACCATTTTTTTACTTCCCCCCCTTTTTTATAATGTCTTCACCCTCGACAAAATCCATAGAGGATACGGCATGGATACCGTTCTCATACAAGGGTAGCTATATAACCATACCCACCCTTGCTATACTTTTCTTGAAAAATAAAATTTCTTACCGGTCACCCTGTATATATCTATACTGGCAATGTATAATATAAAATCGACAAAAGCAACCCCTTCCCGTTTCTTCGATCTTCGGTTAGGGCCACCCTTCTTTAGAGACACAGAAAAAAAAATCCGGTTTTATCCACACGGAGTATCGAGCAAGGAACAAAAAAAATGGAGAATCTTATATAGTTTGATTCACCCTTGTTCACCCCCCTCTGCCCCCATATCTTCTCGAAAAGCAAATTCACCGGTTCTTAATAAAAATCTAAATAATTCAAAGACACGTATTTCTCTTGCCATTTCTTTTTTTCCGCCCCTCCCCCCAACCCCTCGTGTTCCACTTTCTGCTCGAACCGTTTCTTACTATCTTTAGTATCCCTGTTGCGTAACGTTCTTGATTTTTCTTTAATGGAGATTCCAAGAAAAGGTATCCCTTGACTCCTCGACTCTTTCTTGATATATTTTTTTTCCCCTCTCCTTTCCTCGTCACTCATTGAACTCGCCTCTGAGGGACATGTTTATTTGCTTTTTCACGTGCTTGGCACACACTGTCTATACACGGATGATCACAGCTCAGCCCACGTTTATTTGATCTAACTCTCGTTTTACGGATCGTTAAGAACTCTCGGAGATGCAGGAGAATCTTTCAGGCTGATTCTTAAAAATACGACAAGGCAACACCCTGCCAGCGACAATTATAGTTTCTATGTGAAAAGAAAACACGCGGACCCAGATGATACCTGGTATATACATATATATGAACCTATCTAAGCGTACCTACTAGGTACGAATATTTAATCAAGTGGCGAGATAAACCGTTTACGATGAAATTCCTTGTGGAATTTTGCCCGGAATTTCATTGTCACTTAGAATCCAGCTGATTGGTACATCAAGGATCTATTTGAATTGTCGGAATTCTATTATGCGAATCCATTAACGTGCTAAGAGGAACCTTGTAAGATTTTCCTATAGTACTCTAATGCGAATCAATTGAATATGATTAATGGGCTTCTTCGTACGTTATCGTGTAATATTCTTTTTTTCATCTTTGAAAATGGAACTTTTCAAATTCAAGAGGATTCGAATGGAAATTGTTATTTTATTGTTTTTATTAATTTACGGAATTTCAGGATTATTCGCGGAATCTGTTACGTCTGTATTCTGTACCTAGTGGTGGTGGCTGTATAAAAGCTGTGTTGTAGAGATGTAAAATGGCGTCGATGTGAAAATAGCCAATCGTTGCCCTAAGCCAATTCTCTTTGACTATATATAGTAACCAGACACGTTTCCGGTGTCTGACGGTATGAAGGTACATACCTACTAGCTATAGAGCATTCTGGCGGCTGGCCGCAGTATGCTCTTCCAACCCCCTCTGTTTAAGGGATGCAAGGCTGGATAAGACTGTGTATATAGGTATACGGCTGGTAAGGGATGCTATAGACGAAACCCGAGACCGAAGTTTAGGGGATGCTATATTCGAGTACGTATTCGCCACTCGCAAATTTTCTAAACGGCCCATTTGGACCGAAAACGACTTGCAATTACGAGGATGAGCGCGATAGTCGCCCGCTGCCTTGACGACGCGATTATCTTTGTTGAACACGGCCGAAATGTTCGCGCGGCATTTTTTTTTCACCGTCAGCCATCTTTGACTCTTTTCTTCTCCCTTTTGTAATTCTTGCCTTCTTCTTTTATTCTTCGTGGCAGGATTAACTTCCACTCGTCTTTCATCCGTTTTTTTCCTTTTTTTTCCTTGTCTTTTTTTCTTACTTCTTTACGTACAATCCGTCGACGTCGTCGCGACGACGGCTTCTGTGAACCTGACTTGTTTTCTTTTTTTAATCGATTAAAAAAAACGAGGGATATCCACTACTGGCATATGCAATAGTTCTACAGTTTCTAATTCGTCCCAATAAAAAGTTCTGTTGGTTAAACCGAAAAAATCGTGATAAAAGAAGAACGAGGTTCTAATTTCGGACAGTATCTTATTTTTAAAATTCTCCCAAAACCGTTGATTTTTCAAAATGAAATGCTGCCAGACGTTAGCATTGCCCATGCTAACCTTAGATAAGGCAATGATAAAGGGTAAATATATAGGGTAGGGAAAAAAAGTCGTTTAATCAGAATTTCATTAGGTTTCTTTCCCTGGTAAACCTTTTTCACGAAATATCTTTTTTTTTGTTGGTACTCTTACATGTTTTTCGTGGACCAGTCCGGGGATGCTGCGGGACCATGAAGCGAAGGGGTGGGAGGTGAACTAGGGAGGTATATGGAGAAAAAGATATAGGACTTTATTCAGGCAGTAAACTAAACGCTCTCGTTCCACCAACCCATCTGTATAATACGCTTAACGAAGAATCGAAATTAACGGTCGTTCGACTTTCATGTAAATTGAATTAATTAAAAGGTAGCACCTCTCTCTACATGAGGGACAAATCCGAGCGACAAAGCGGGAGATGAATTTCCTTTGGCGTAATTGAAAAGCTCGAGCGATTCACCGCGATCGGTTTACCATGCCGTTTAAACGGATCTGTACACTCTTAGAGCTTAAAAGAGTCGACTGTAGCAATACGACGGAATTAGAATGAGCAGCTTTTGTAGCAGACTATCATTGAAAATCTAATCTGCTTTCGATACCGAATGAATTCCAGGATCGATTTCCAATATGGAGGGAGACGAATCTATCGTATAGATATCTTTTTTTGTATAGTCAAAAAATAGGTAGTTATTTGAAAGTCAAGTTCAAGCTTACTACGCTATATGGTACTGTAGAGTACTACAAGTGCTATGCTGGTGACGCTCTGTCGTGATGACATAAAATACTTTTTTTTTATCAATTAGGTAAAAATCTAAAAAGGTTAAGAAGAAGAAAAATTGCCGATTTTCTTCGAAGTCTTGAGACGTAACGTTAAGGGGCTTTTCATAGAAGCTGAGCCCTAGCATAGACCCAATCAAAGAGGTGAGACGGTAAGACGGGGGGTAGGTAGAGAGGGGAAAAAGATCCAAAGAAAATGAAAGATCGTAGCAAAGTCCGAGCTGAGTGAGTGGCGGAGTCTGGAAAACACGAAGGTAAGAGCGATAGTTAGGGGTGAGTGGTAAGGGTAAGAGGAAAGGGAGTAAAAAGATCGTCTCGGTAGCTACTGGCGTCCGATCGTCCATCATTATTATGGTTTAATTAAGGTGCAAGCCTGATCCTGAGAAATCCCGAATTACTGGAAAATTGCGGGAGTATTTTCCAATTAGCGAATAAGAATGTCAAGGGGTAGGGAATGAGAAAAGGGCTTGAACGGATGAGCGAGATCACCACTAACGCCGATTCGTCCATCCCAATAGTATTTGGATTGCACCAGGGTACATTTTCAATATCAAGAAGAAAAAAAAAATAAAAAAAACCTCCCCCAGACGTCACGATAAAAAACCGTAAACATTCGGTCTAATTAAAAGTTTTGAGTCCTCGGAAGGGGAAAGCGTCGAGAAGCCAACGCAAAGGGGGGCTAGGGGTGCGAGTGCGAGACGTAGACCAAGTAAGGTAAAAGGGACGAAGATAAAAGGTTGTGTTGGGGAAAGGAGGGGGACGTAAAAGGTAAAATAAAGTGAAGGAAAAACATAAGAGACTTCTACGAGCGAGACTTCAGTGGAAAGAGCGAAGAGCAGGGCAGACAGCATTAATGTTGCCAGTAGTTATGTCGCGTTAAGGCGTGGCCTTTTTACGGAACGTAGGTAGGTACGTGTAGCTTAGGTACTAAATGTCGAGTAGCAACCAACCTACCTATCTTTACGTACCTTCTCACCCTTCCATATCTCCTATCTAGTGCAACCTTCCATTATCCCGAGTTATTCTCTATCCAGCGTTTCGTTGAGATGCATCTAAAACCCAAAATCGTCCGCGTCCTAGGTATCTCTTTGTGACGTATCACTATGGTATGGCAGTATATCTATATCCATATAGACATATACCAATAATACGTATCCTGTTGAACGAGAGTGGAGAGTTAACGTCAACTAATTCAACGAGAAGAGACTGTTGAACGGCACCAAAGTGGGTAACAATTAACGGACTCTCCTAGGAATGGGTGAATGTTGGCTACTGTTAAGTTGGCATCTACTATTTGCTGTGAGAACCAGAGACGCGATGGTTTAAGCGTCATTTGACTTTGCACCTTCGTTTACATAGGTAAATAATATAGCGATCTTGTATATGGACGTTGTATATTGCGTTTGTATTTACTCGCGTCTGTTGTGGTCGGTAGGATGCATGGAAACGGGCTTTAGTAATTGCCAGCCGGTAGTAATACCCGTATGGTGACGTCATAAGCGTAAATATGAATAGTCCGGCAGGGTGGGTGGGTCTCTAGGGAGAGAGAAAATCGTCACGTTCTCGATGTTCAGGCTTTCTGCTGCGTACAGTTGGCTGACCTGGGATTATTAAGGTTGTGCTTATGGAAGGTCCCCTAGGTCGACTAGGGCGCTGATGGTTGCGTGATTTGAGTGTGGGCTTGGGGATATGCCGCCATTAGGCTCAGCTATCTGGCATTCACGTCAGGATGCTTGGGAAACAGCAGGTAACGAGTTGGTAAGAAGAAGAAGGAAAAGGATGGGAGGATAAAGAAAAAGAGAGGAAAAGTTAACGAATGATAAAAGTACCAACTGAAGTTGGTTCACGTTCCTGGCAATCTGACGCTTATGTTAGGTGCTAGAGGAGAAGACGCCGAAAAGTTGGACGCCTTCTATTCCCGTCGCTGAGTTTTTAGCCTTGGATGCTGGGTGGAAGAAAAATTGGGAGTTTCTTCTATCCTGAGGGATTCGGTTTGGCAGGCTTGAGAAAAGTATAGATTCATCTCTGATCCTGTTACTGGTGACGTTTTTAGGATTTGACGGATTTCAACGAGGAAGCTACTCGGACAAAATCCTTCAATTTTCCAGGATGCGGTGTTTGCAAGCTCAGGATATGACGGGAAGGACGTCTTTCTGGTCTTCCTGGATATTCGACAGGGTTCCTTGATGTATCCTGGAATTTTATTCTTTTTTATAAATAGCTATATGTTCTATATGCTAGACGGTTGAGGATCCCTGCAAATATCTTGGGAGCGTCGCTTATAAAACACAAAATTATGTTAATTCTTAAGGGTGCACAGGGTGGCCGTACCATGGAGTCCCTTTCTCCTAGGACAGTCCCAGAGGAAGAGGAGCAATATTCCTTTCAGTTGGGACGACGCTCTTGCTTTTTTTTTCATTCTGTTCAAGGGAAGAACCCTAACTTCTCCTGTAGTTGAGTATCCGCGTGGAATGCGTCTTTAAATAATGCTTTCTCTGACAATTGGATCCCTGTAAATAAGAGTTCCAGGATGACAACGGGGAACAAGGAGGATGAACCCTGCGGACCCTTCTTCTTTATCTTGGCTTTCTATTATTCCGTGGTACTCGCTTCCTTTCTTTCTATGTTTCTTCCTAATTTCCTCAGTTTGTTTAAGTATATATATATATATAATACTTTTGTTTTTGTTTGTTACTTTCTTTATTCCTCGAACCCTCTCCACGTTTCCATTCTTATTCCCTTGTCGCGGACAAGTTAGAACTCTTTGACAATAAAGAGAAATAAAAGCAGAGCGACTCGTTCGAGGGTTATAAGAATACAGGCGCTTTCAAAAGAACGCGAGCATGGCGACTTAATCGTTCTTGAAAATATTTAAATTTTCGACAAACCAGCAGCTCTTTTAAAAAACTTTGTTACGTAATTAAAAAAAGAATTAAGAATACAGAAAGGAAATTATCTTTATTCTTCACAGATGCTCATTTTTGCATTACTCTTTCTCTCTTCTCTAAAATTCCTATCAGCATCGTCGTCTTAATGTTGCAATTTTTTTTTGTTACAGGTAAGAACACTTCAGAATGGACCAATCCCGTTTCTACGTTTCCAGCATCCGTAAATACAGTTCCAAGTATTTTTTTAATACTATTTCGTCATACAATATTTCCATGTACAGCGGTAATTGCTTTTATATACACAACTATTATGCAACTACTAAATAATCCAGGTCGCGCAGTAGGTAGTTTCTTTAGCTAGTCAGACTGGGCACGAAGAAAGCGGTTTTCTCGCACTGCCCGAGAGCGGAGAACCGATACCGAGTTCCAAGAGTAGCTAGAGTAGGTAGAGTAGTAGATTAATAGAATAGTAGAATGTCGAGTGGGGCCGGAGCTTGAGCAATTCCATGGAAAACGGATTTATCGAGTAGCCTCGAACGCTCGCAGCCAATTAGATTAGCGCTCGGCAACTGGGTCTCGGCGCTGAAGTGAAACTCGCGAATAATTCGCGCGTTACGAGTATCGCCCACGTGAATACGAGAGTTAGATTGAGGTATTGAAACTTTCGTAGAATCCAAAAATACTTAATTTTACAGTTTACAAAATGGTCTGTTGATAAATTTTCGAAATTTTCTCTTAACCAGGAACCAGTGTACTAGTACCGTTGGGTCTTTGTAGGTGATGAAGGTAGTGCAATGGAGTATAGGTTCTTTAGCCAGTCAAAGAGTATCAAGCGAAGCATACCATGATGCCAATGGAAGCTTCGTCTCTTTGGCCAGTGAGCTTTTTAAAGTCCTTAACTAAGCTAAAGCCGCCTCTCCTTACTTCGTCTTAGCCTTTAGTGTAGGTACCTATAGAGAGTTAAGGGATGCTCGGGATACCACTGGGGGTGGTAGTAGGTGGTAGCGGTGGTAGTAGTCGACTATCTTGAACCGGTCGACCGACGCACCCTCGTGGGATTCGTGAAACTTTGTCGAAAGCTCATTGGAGCATGCATCCAAAGGCGGCTGTGACTTAGGAACTTTGAACTTAGTTCAATTGTGCAATCCTGCGAAGGGATAAGCTTATTACGTATTACCCATAGTAGCGAGATAAATGTTTCAAACCGTGTTAAATAAGTAAACAAACCGTTTAACGAGCTTATTTGCAAATTTTGAAGAAAAAAAAAGCTAAATTTCTTCGAGGCGATTAATACTTTATGGGACAAAGCTTAATTTATATGTAAGCTTATGGTGTACCCGTTTACGTATGTTTTTTGTATGGCGCGGAGTATAGCCTTGTGAAAGAGAATTATGAGCTTGCTAAGGTATTGTGTAACGAGAGCAAGTTATTCCGTGTTTGCGTGCAAGCTCAGGGTTGGCGATCCGACAGGGGTCGTAGGTTAACGCGAAATCAGAATATGCGGTTTATACGAGTAGCAGGGTGGGAGAAGTTTACAGAGACAGATTAATTATTTTTAATGGCGAAAAGCCACAGCAGCAACATACCCACCACCCTCTGGTGGTGAAGCTTGTAAATTTTTTCTTTAACGACCCTTTGACGAGCTTGTCGTGTTTAGTTTTTCCATCTTTTTTTTCTCAGTTAAAAATTTCTCTTGCTTCGATAACCTGAGGAGTCCCTGAGCTTTCTTTTTATAATTTTGCTTCTCGACGCACCCTCCTAAAACAAGGGTGGATTCCTCGTATCTAGTCTTCTAAGAATCGTCTGTGTCGTTTATTACTGTTCGCAGATAAGGGTTTTGCGGTTATTGCAAAACACGAGAAATTCTTATTTTCATCTGCCATTCTCTTGGTTTTTCTTTTTTTCTTTTTGAAACCACATCAAGACTTCCAAAAGTTTCCAAGAGCTACGGTCGCCTCCTGACTAGTTATCCGGCTGCTCCTCTGACTCAAGAAACGCGTGATGGGGGTAACCTAGTAGGTGACGACCTACAACCACCACCTACGTGGAATCCTTAAACCGACTAAAACCCATCCCTCCTCCTTTCAACCCCCCTTCGTCACGCTAGCAACACGCTGTCGTACATGGCCGCTCCGTGTCTTCCATGGTAATGCAGCTGTGGGCACATTTGTTAGGTCACCCCGTTCTCTACCACCCACAACCCCCATAGGACCAAGGAGTACATCCGAGTTAAGGTTGAAGGTTTCCTTATAGGGCAAAGGGCAAGGGGTTGAAGGGTGGTTTCTCCTACTTGAGCAACTTCTCCCTCCACTCCCCACCCCTGGCCCATGCCTTCTCCTTCATTCTCCCGATAACATCTCTCATTTATCAGGGCGACGCTGCGCCGTCGTAACGACCGCGTCTTAACGCCCTCCCTTCCTCCCCTCCTCCTCATCCTCCCCTCAACCCGTCGGGAAACCTCGACGCTTTTCAACCCCACCGAAACTCTGGCGACTTGCGACTGCCACAGCCCTTTCCTACCTTCTGTCGTCCTATGACCTACTGTCAAGGGTTGGTATTGGGGGGAGGGAAGGTGAAGGGACCCTTACGTTTCTACGGCTTTATGCGAACTCTTGCCAGCCAGTCTCCCACCTTCGTTATTTGGCTCAGACCTTTCGATGGCTTTTTTCATTCTTTTCACTCCCCCCCCTCTATCTCTATGTGAGAGTTCAGGTTTACCTTCCGCATGCCGAACATTCCCTTCGGGTTCCTTTACCCTTAGTGAAATAAGCGACGGTGCAGAAGCGAAAGTCGGCGAAGCTCGAGTTCAGCCTGGTTCTTGTGATCGTAAAGCTCGACTTGAAGTACTTATTGAAAACGTAGGAAGTTTCGTAGTCCCAGGTCGTGGGACTGTATTATAGGAACTGCCCTCCCCCTCCCACCTTGGAGGCCAATAAAAGTATATTGAACCTGTCTGCTAGAGACCGATAGTTTGATATCCACGAGGATTGCTATAAGTTGGTACGAGATGAGGTATCTGCTACGAGTACCAACCTATAGGTATATACATAATATATATGTTATATATATTTCGCAAGACCCTCACTCTACAAGCTCTCAGGCTGACTGGCTGATTCGGATGGTTTTGGATGGTCGATCCGCGAAAGAAAAGCTGAAACTTTGCCGGCGGAAATAGAATTCTTGATATACGATCAGGATCTCTCGGCTATTCCGATGCTTTCCCTCTGTTATTCCGCTTCTTCTTCAGCTTCCTTACGCGCGTTACGTCTCTTCTCGATATTCACGGACCGATTCCTCCCGTTTTCCTTGAAATCGAATGAGAATATAGGAAAATCGCTAGATGATGCTGACTTTAACGTACGTTTTGGGAATCTGGGATCTACATGGGATAAGGGGTTGCTATAGCCAACCCCTGTCTTATTAACCCTCCCTTATAGAGATAGTGCAGCCATATCTATATATGCCTGGGCGTAATTCAGATAGTCTTGAAATTTTCATCCCTCTCACACGGGACCGAGGGAATTCATCCCTTAGATAGGTGGAGGTCAGCTTTACCGTACTGGATAGAAGGGATGAGAATAGAGTAGGTGAAGCTATTTTCTAGGGGGGTTTACTTTTTGTCTGGTACCTCCTCGGATACCTTCGTATTTCTTCGGGACATGCCGACAGACCACGCCTTCCAATTCATCCCTTCCTGATCTCTAAGCTGGTTCAACAGTTCTAGTAACCCCTAATCCACACGTATACCTATATATGTAGTAGCTACCCCTTTCGACATCTCCAAGGGGTTACTCCGTAGAAGATACCAACAGTTTCACCTTATAATGTATCTATCGTGAGCAACTCTTTCCTCTGTACCCACCCCTAGCCTATCCTCCCAACCCCAAGGAATTTCAAAATTTCGTGCGGCACCCCTTTAATTTCAATAATGGAGTCGTTCCTCTAGTCGTCGGAAAGCCGATCCCATCGAACCAGGAATCGCCGCTTCATTAAGCCCAATTTCTATGCGATACGGCGGCGCAACCGTATTTTTCTCTTGGAATTCGAAGAGAGAGAGAGAGAGAGAGAGAATAGCCCAATCGCTACCGTCCATCAGGACGCTAACCCTTAACACCTGAGACTTTCAGACACCCAACACTTAGGGGATGAAATACACCGATAAAAGAAATCACGAAATGACACTTCGTCTCGAATGAATCGATTCGATGGCGTCGCGACGCTTCGTACACATATATTCTCGAGAAATGGCAAACGACTGTCGTACGTATCAAGGCGTGTATACAAGTATAGCGTGAAACTGTTAGGCGATATACCTGAAATCCAAAAATTGTCCACAAAATGTCGGACGCGTATCGACGTTAAATTAAACAGAGCGCGAGCTTCAAATGCATCAGTCAGCCTATCCATAATGCAGCTGCATTAATTCCTTCAAAGGCATCGTATTCGTCCCTGCAATTCTATCTCTGGTGCATATCAACACAAGCGCGCGCACTCGTCGCACCCTGTATTCACCCTTTGTCATTCGCACTGTAAAACCGTGCATCCCCTATATACGCATCGTGTGCACAGTCGCCATATATACATATATATACAGAAGTACTGTTACAGGGTAGCAGCAATGGCGTTCGTGACGTTGCATTTGAACACTGTCAATCCCTGGTGCAACGCAATTCGACATTATGCAATTTTGCGATACCTAGAATACACCGTGTTAAGTCTGTATCCAAGGGGATGGAAAATCTTATCCCGCTCATCCCTTAGACGCGGTTTGTCGGAAACCCGCTTTTCTCCATCTTTCCTTATTTTTCCCTTGACCTGTTTTTACTTATTTTCTCATATTTTCAAGCTTCGCTCCGTATCTGTCGCACGATTGACACCTAGCCGAGAATATACTTTGTACATATATATATACACAGTATATATGTATATACATATATACACCACGGCACCAATCCTTATCCTATGCCAATATCGTTTTTTTTTTCGCATTTCAGCATCCCTCAAGCGATCCGATTTCTCTGTATCTTTTTTTTTTTTCAAGTAGTCGCGCGAATGGAACGCGGATAAGGGGCGGTGGGCGAGGGTTGCTGATGTACCAGTGAAAAATATTCTTTTTTTGCTTGAATAAATTTTTCGTCTCTTTATCGTTTACCTATAAAGCTTCGATTCGCAGTCGTTGGGGGGAGTGTGCGAAATATTATTATATGGATAGAAAAGTGGTTCGTATGTTGCCAGAGCGTGGAATTAGTATTCACATGAGCGCATTCTATATATCTATATTATATGTATATATATAGATATTATATATATATCCATATGGGAATTACGTGGGGTAGTTGAAGGTGTGTCTCGGACCGCAGGGCGCATATGCAACGAATCAACGAGCGGTGATGATATGTGGTCGCTTTTCACGTACGCACGTAGATACATACCTATGTGCTGTAGATGTATATATGTAGGTAATGTGAATCTGCGGGATAAATCTACGCCAATAGTTATATAGCACATGATGCACGTGCTTTAATCGTGTGACGTGACACGTCCACATGTTTACCTCGTCTCGTTGCGTCCCCTCTTCCCTTTCATCCCCTTTTCTGTATATTCTACAATGTGTATATATATATATATAGCTACGTCTACACTGTAGATTATACGATTCTCGTGAGTGAAAGGGTTGTTAAGGAGGGGTGTACGGTATATATGTTTTCTCTCTCTTTAGCTTCTCTCTCTCTCTCTTTTTTCTCTCCTCTCGTGGTTTCTCCAGGTAGAAGAGTCCCTTTTACGTTAATGCACGCGCGAGTACGCGTAAATACGGACGCAATGCTTTGCGTCGGCGTCGCACTTAACGCGACGCTTTGCGTCGCGTCGTCAAGCCTTTGTACACATTTTGAATTTCTGTACAGTTTGATATATATATATATATATATATATATATATATTCATATACCTGCCTTTCTAAAGGAGTTTAGTGGGTTGGGTCAAGTTGGGTTAGGTTTCCTTGCATTTTACATATTACATAATAACGTCTTGTATCTCGAAATTTCTTTGATAACCGTGAATGGATTCTTTAGGAAATTCCCACGAGTGACTTAGCGCGGGATTTTCGAACGAGTGCTTTGTGTCTGTCTCCTTTTTTTTTTAATAATTATTGCGATTGGAGATTCGTTTGCTACTAGTACTGCTCTCTGTGATAGGGCACTTAAGCTTGGTTTACAGTACCTGGTAGTCCGTATACCTAGTAAATGGCCTTATGGACGATTTTCATTAATAAAGCGACCTGGTACTCTGTTGCTAATTAAATTCGAAAACCGAGGACTAACCGAACGTCCGTATAACGGTTGCAGTTTCTATGCATTATGCACAAGTGCATCGTTGATTAATATTTCGCGTACTGCATTTATTGAAAATTCGTGATTATTGCCATTTTCATGAACATTCCTAGTTCATACCGTCCGTTAACTATTCGTTTATGGTTTACGATGTGTTTTGGTACTTCCGATATTACGTCTGCTACGTATTACGTAACATTGGCATTAATTAGTGGTTATAGCGTATACGTATGTTTAGTATAGATTAGGGATGTTGGCTACGGTAGATCCCAACTTCCGGGATTTACCCGATCGTCCATGATGAAACGGACTGTAATAATTGCTCAGAAGGTTTATAGCCCCGATCGATTGCTATACTCTGTACATGATAAGTTGGCTTGGTTAGGGGTTGTGTTTGCCGATTACCCAATGCAACCCCCCATTGCTCCACTGTTACGTCAGTAAGGACGGTTAGGGAAGTTTGGCTTTAATGCTGTATTGGAACAGTCTACTGGTGTCAGGTAATTATTGATAGTCGCTATATTGATTTTATATAGGTATAGTAGGTAATGGGTGCACTGACGACAGTTCAATAAATTGGTAATTGGAACGGGGGTGGGTTCAGGATTTTATTAAGGGGTGCTCTGTTTCTCTTTATATTTTGATTAAAATGTTCTTTTTTTTTATCATCGAGTGGCGCAATTGAAAATCCAGGCTTCGCGGTACCCCTAATGCTTTGATCGCGCAGGGGTACGCGGACCGAGGGTGGGTTGATGCGAGCGAAAGTTTGCCAGAGGGGTGGGTGAAGGGTGCGTTTGTAACGAATGGAAGCCGACGCTGATATTATTTCACGACCATACGGATTTTTCGTGGTCTCCTATGTAGACGAGGGTTGTAATTGTGTTTCGTATCTACCACGATACGGTGTACCACCCCTATTTTTATCGTCTGCATTCCTTTTCATCCCTCTGCCACCCCACGCTTGTCACTCAGCTATAATATTGTCAGTATCGGATCCAAAGATTTTATGAGAAACCATTAGCGAGAGACTCGTATTATCAGTGAGCTCTGTACCACTCAGTTTCTCATTTTTTTTCAATTTTGAATTTCTCGGTTTTCTGATTTCGAGTCTCGGTCTGCTGAACCCCGCTTCCTGGTTTCACGAGATTAACAGGAAAATTTGATTTCGTTCAGTGGGTGCGGGTTATCTTGGGAAAAATCAAAGAATGAAAAAGAGATTGCCAAAGAAAAATGGCGGCGCTTAACGATGGATCTTCGCTTCTTTCATATTTTCATTTCAACCATGAAAGATCATCCGGGGTTATACGCTCTCGATGCTCGTCTGTCTACTTTCATCTACTAAAGCTTGTACTCAGGAGTCTGAGGGCTTTTGGATAATAAAAGAAAAAGAAAATGAAATAAAGTTCTCTTCCCGTGAGACGAGATGAAAAATTCGTTTATAAAATTCCCAACGGGATATATTCCCCCTTGTAGCGGGGGTGGTTTTCCTGGCTGGTACGAGTGTCCCGCGTTTAACTCGATTAACGAGACTCTGGTTTGAGTTCGTTAACCCTGCGGCTTTTGCAGTTCGATGCATCATCGTTTATCATCCCCTTTCGTGAGTTTGAATTAAAACCCAACCACCCTTTTGTCCCATGAAACCTGCAGGACGTATATAAATATATATATGTCAGGCGAGTATAGAATTTCGGTATTTTTCAATTTCATCCCTTACAATCCTCACGTATAGGAATCTTCAGTATCTGCAGTCTGTGTTCATTCGCGTGATGTAAAATTTTATTTTTGCACCCCCGTTCCCCCCTTCCCTCCCCTTCCCTCCCCTCGCGCCCTTAATTCACGTGTCAGACTTCTTCCCTCCATTCGAATTATTCTACTCACTCAACCCTCAGCGGACCCTTTTAACCAATACACGAATTCCGTTCGCATTGAGAACGAAGCCTTGAGCATAAACGGGCGAATAGTCGAGCCGATGAAAATGGCGAACCGAGGGGGTGGCTTCTCAGCATTGTACAGAAAAATTTACGGCCTTAACCGCGCACCCTGCCACTTGGTTATTTATCTTCCAAGTCAAATGGGATTCAGGACTCCGTGCCAACTGGCTCGCGCGTAGACGTAGAAATAAGGGTGGTTTTATTTTTGTTTCGATATTTTTCCGTTTGATTTTTTTTTACCGCCACTGGTAACACTACCCCTATCACTATCCCTGTTGCTGCTCGTTAGTTAACTAATATCGGTCGGTCCATCCTTCTGTCTGGGAAAGGTATAACCACCCTTTGTTAATCTTCATCCCCGAAAGTTTTACTTCCTCGCAAAGCATCGGCACCGCCCAGCATCTCTTAATAGCTGCAACGTATTCTCCTTTCTTCTCATCCGCGTAAGTGCACCTGGGACTTTTTAATAATCTCGCGCGAAATGCATGAGAATTAAACAGTGTTCTTATCAATGATTTATTATCTACGTATGTACATATATGTATGTATTTTAATTAATTTTTTTTCCCTTTTCATTGCTTCTCGTATTTCTATAATTATTCGTCTATCGAGACGTTTTTAATTTCACACCGTATAAATATCGGCTTTCTAGCTGTGATGGCTCGAAGCTCTCACGTGATAACATTATCAGCTTGCGTGCTCATAATACTCTGGTATCGATACGTACTATAATATATACTGTAGATACAGCTACAACCTATACCAGTTACCAGCTGCCAGCTGCCACTACTGCAGGCTGAAATGTCGACGTGAGGAAATTTCACAGCAAGGCGTGTTACGTGTTTCAGACGAGAAATACTTGTCGACTTCTGTGCTTTAGTCGTACCTAAAGGCAGTTTCTACATCGGAAGTGTCGAGTTTTTCCGCAGATCGATAACCGCCGTGAAAAAGACGAAAAGCTCGACGTCGCGACGCGAGACGATTCCCGCGTCGCCTTTACCATTCAATATGAAAAATTCTCTTTTGCTTCTTTTCGTTTTCTGTCCTCAGCCTCTTGTTCTTTTACACTGTCGTTATTATTTTTTTTTTCCCCCAACGGAAAACCGTTTCGCATCCGGGTAAGCGTCGACCGAATGCAGCGCCGTCATATTTATTGACTGCGAAACGGAGCGGAAAAACGGAACGCGGAATCGTAGAATTGAGAATTTGTTGTTTACTGTTTCTTCCTCTGTTGTACGTTATATTATTTTTTCCTTTCTTCTCATTCTCTTCCTGCACCGAGAAGGGAGTATATAGGCGCTGCTATATGTACTACGGGGGGTTGGAGCAGTCAGAGGGGTTGGATATGAAATGTTGCCAGCATGCCATTTTCGATATTTTTCCTTGCTCTGCTAAGGGAGAGAAATTCCCTTCTCGACGTTTTCACGTAACTACCAGAATGCATGGCTGTGTGATATATCGCGTGGAGCATTTTTGTTTACCGCTTTTGTTATAATTATTCTGTTCGACGATCTCGTGGTTATTTTTATTTTTCACCCTTTATTATATACAGCTCATGAAAATTTCCGTATGCTCACCCTTATACGGCATTCATTGTTTCTTAGATAAATATGAACATCCCTGTATTTCTTCGAGTGGTGAACAATTAAAATTAGTCATGATACACAATGGTAGGGTTAACAACCCTTTAAAAGGTATAAAAGATCCCCCCATCCTGAAGGTCGCCTCCAGCAGCCACCTGTACCCAGGAGGGTCTAAGCCAAAAGTTGACAAAGAAATGGCTAAAAGGGATGAAGAAAATTCAAGGGTAGACACAGGGTAGAGATACGAAAATTTCTTGCGATCGCCAAACTTTCTCGACTTAATTAAATTAATTGTCAAGCCTTGGATCTTTTATTGGGAGAGAAGCTTTCCTCTCGGAAATGATAAATCCTCCGGGTCTCTAATGTCACCGGAAGAGAGCGGAAAAGTCCTTTGTACCGAATAACCTTAACCTCCACTTCGTACATCTTGTTCCATAAATGATATCCTACAGGTACAGTACCTGCAGGAACCTAATACTGTCGTCAGTGACGTTTATCAAGTCAATCCTGAGGTTCGATCACTCAGGGTGACCAACTGTGACAGCACAGACGTATTACTCTGACAGTTTTCATCATCCTCGTGTTCATCCTGGACAAGGTAATCCTCAGTAACGTCCAATCCTAGCTGCACCAGAGTTCACTATTGGCTCCCTTCAAAGTGACGTCGAACCACTTTGTAACGTGGAATTTCTGCGATCCTGGTTCTCTGGTGGCATTGACGTCATCTTCGAGTACAGGGTCGGTACCGTCAGAATGACTTGCAGTTCTCGACCTTCCTGTACCTAACTTCACTCCTGTACCTTTTCTTCCCCCTAGTCCTGGTCACCTTCTTCCACGTCGTCGAGCGACTTCTTCATGCATGGCTGATCAACTCCAGACCTTTTATACTCAGCTTCGTTGAGACTCGTAGTCTTCCGGATTCATTGGTTCTCCATTAGATCTGTCAGGGCTGGTGAACAGGATATTATTGATATTATGACCTTGAATATTTCTTTTGGAATAACCTGTATAACATCTTGTTACCAGGTAATCGTGATCTCAGTTTTTTCCCTAGGGAATTTCTTCATTATTGGTTTACACTGTGTTTAGGGGGGTTTCTGGTATTTTTAGGTATTGATTGGATATAGGGAATTTTATAGTGACTTTTATGCAAAGTGAGAACACTCCCGTAACGTGGTAGGGAATGGCTTATCGCGAGGTCAGTCGTATATCAGTATCGGTATCGATAACGATCTAGACGTAGGTGGACAGATATATCGCACCGCGGAACACTGCGCTAACGGCAGGGAGCAGGAAGTTACGAGCGAGGATTACTTCCGGTGTATGTATAGATGTACGTAGAGGGCTTTGTTCCTAGTGAAAATTTCATACAATGCCGGTATAATGGTTGCTGGTACCTGGGACCAATTGTCGTTTCATCTATCGGTAGACCTTCCTCACCTAGGTATTTTATATATTTGGAAATGTTACTGTACACTCTCACGACGCTGTAGAGGTATCCAGTTTTCTCGAGAATTGAGAAAAATGTATGTTACTAGATTGCTAGGGACTTTTGTCGCCTATATCTATAGCGACAATACGAATAAGATCTTACACCCAAAGGAAGACGTTTGATTTAGGAATAAGGAAAAGTAGGTCAGCCAAGTGATACCAACAGCATAAAGCGTGAACTTCGTCCATAAGGGGAATGACGAATGTAGAATCCAGGGGATGAAAATATATAAATATAAACCCCTTGAAAAAAGAGGAAGTTAAAGCAGCGTTACCGCCAGGGGGTGGTTGGATGGGGGGAGGGGGGATGATATTAAAATTACGTCAAACGACGCGTTGATTTATTTCAAGGAAAACAAGAGGGGTGGATGCTCTGCGTACCATTTCCTGCAGACACACCGACTGCGAATAAATCATCCCCTTTGGACTGTATATCTCGGGGATTACAAGAGTTGCTGCTGCACGTGAACTTTACACAGATAAGGGAGTCGGTAGGATATTTTCAGGGGATATATAGGGGTGGTTGATATGGACCGGTGATGTTTTGGGGATGGCCAGGGTGGCATTTATATTTTTTACCCAACCACTCGGTGTCGCTTGCATCACCGAGTTTCCGCATTGTTCACTGCCATTCCTGTCGCTTCCACCCCTTATACCCTTTTGGCCAATGGGGGCGAACCACCCCCTGCGTCAAGTTTCTACGTTCTCTCGACCGTTCGCTCGAAAATGGAACGCGGCCCCGGGACAAATGCAATGGTATGCATGTCAAAGAGCAGGGGTGGTTGTTGGAGGATGCCGAGGGGTGGTTCGAGGTTGTAGGGTGGTTGCTGTAGAGGGTGCTTCTTCCCCAAGTACCTTGGCTGCTTGCCGCTGCGGTGCTCGTATACCTGCTCGCCGGGAATGTGTGCCGCTCGAACGGGCAAAGTGACCGAAATAAATACTAAATGAATATTTCGCAAAGGGTTGAGGCTTGTCTGTACAACTATACCCACCCCCTAACCTCTACCAGTACTGAGGAGTACCATGGTAACCAAAATAAATATTAAATATACTAGGTAACTGCGGCCTTGGCTTCCTACGGGAAAGTATGTTGCAAATATGTGACTCTCCCTTGTGTCAAAGGGGGTGTACTCTCGTACCCCGAGTACCTTAATGGTCCTCGTGAGACGGAGGCTTAAAGGGGTTGCTTATAAGCGGTTTCACCAGTCACTCAACGACCAACCTATATTAATCGAGAAGGTAATTTCGAATTTGATTGAATTAAACCGCCAATTTCTTGGTTAGGTTATTAAGGGAAAAAAAAAATAATTGAATTTTGTATATTTCTTTACGGTTTTATATATCACTTTCACCCCTTGACTAAGGAACGATTTATGTCCGACCTTTCTTAGTTTTTTGTTTTTAAATTACATCATCCCCTCCCCCCTCCCCTTTTTCCAGTTATAACTGTAGATTTCGTGCGGCGATCAGTCATGCAACAAAAGGCAATTTTCCAGAGTCAGCTGCCTGCAGCATTAATTTCTCCGGGTAATATTAATCCTGCGTTCCTAAACTAATTCAATTAAAACCCCCATAGCGCGTAGGAGCCGCCATCGGATCCCTGCAGCCCTTTGTCTCTGTGGAAGGCAGTCTTTTGACCCTTTCGTTTATCCTTTATGCAGGGATAACATAGCTCAGGGTTGGCCAAGGGTGATTAGATAACGCAATGGTTACCAACCGTAACTAAAAACCCTAGTAAATAAATCAGCATCAAGAAACAGTTGACGTATAATTTTCCAATAGCCAGGAGAGAATTGTTTCATCCAAATAGATCGATCAGGTTTGGTATTAACTTCCGGTTGCTCGTTACAACAAGAATGGCTATACCTATACCTACATTTGAGTATCCCATTTCTTGTTACAAGTCCAAGGATTTCCTGTTCCCAAGTACCTACGGGTCATCCAGCAATGGCGTTCTTCATCCGGCAGAATACCGCGGTTTAGGATTCCAATTTCAGAGTGGTCTTTGCGCGGAATTAATCAGCGGTTGGATTGCAGTTGAGCGACCGTGGTGAGGAGAGGGAGGAGGTAGTCAGTGGTGAGAATCCGCCCACAGGGTTGAGAATCAGGGGGTTGACCCAGCAGCGAACGCGATCGTAGAGTCGAGCCTGAGCGGTTACCTAAATAGTTAAATTAGATAATGGAGATGGGCAGGGCCGGGGTCACACAGCCAGACCATATGAGAAATTGGGTCAATTGATTCTCCACCTCCCTGCACCTCCCCCTCACTGTCCTCAATCCGTTTCTGTATGACCTCCATCACGTCCAGAAGTACCTACGGTGCTTTCGCAGCCTCCTCGACGTGCATCAAGGGTAGTTACTACAACCCTTTATTTTATCATCCCTCATTGTTTCATCCAATCGAATAACCGCGGTCCAGCAAAACAATTCGTACCCCAACGAAATAATTTGCATCGCCGCAATAATATCATTAATTTACAATTCGACGCTCGTCGCTAATTGTATTTCCCCTTCCCCTCCACCATCCTTCGCCCTCCACCACCCCCCTCTCTTCCTGCGTCCAATAGTCGCTCGCGTTGTAAATACCCGTTTAAGCCCAGAACCGCACTGTTATCGCTCACGTATATCGACCTGATTTAACCTATGATTTGCTTATTCTATATTATACTTGTATTTGCCTATTACCGGAAGTCAAACTATACTTCCTGTTATATAAACGATGTACCTATATACAGCTACTGTGGATCTTTAGCCCAGTCTACTTCATTCCCGTGATCCGAATTTTTATTACCCTTGGAGGATTCCGATGGAAAAGGTTAAAGGATATTGTCAGCCAGATTCAAGTTCGACCTGTACAGTATCATCCAAAGGAAAACGTGTTCCTCGGTTTTTTTTTTTGAGGGGGGCAAATCGAATGTGTACAGAGTCAACCCCATTTTCACTCTCGGGGGTAAACTTGGCAAACGACAGCTTTAACGTCGTGCCACGGCCGAATTCCCCCAGGCCCGACCCTTCGTCTTTTTAAGAATACACCGAGCTGTATATATTCCTTATTCCTTATATACAGGGGGTATTCAGTTGAAACCTACAAGTCAGATTTGACAGCTCGAAATATAGTATACTATATGTATATATATCCTTTGGATATATCAAGAGACTCGGTAGAGTCTTGCACCAAATGTATATATATATATATATCCTATATATAATAATATATCTTCTGCCTTTCTCATCATTATATTTCTAACGCGTGTTTCCTTAACAAGACACAGTAATACTCGAGTGAAAGTAACGGGTGTCAGTATTTGTCACTGACTTGAGTCTCGGTTTAAACTATATATATATAGTCATATACACTCAACACTCACTCACAGACTCACACTCATACATTGTGTCCTTAGACGATACAATGGCCGCACGTAGGATTTGTCATTCACGGAGAATGGAAACAGGACGGTAGGAATAGCCAGGAAGGCCAGTTTCCGGCCGCGAAGGTTATCGCAATAACTGAAGTGATCTTTATCATAAGAAACCATTGAGTCACGCTATCGTTATCTTATTGCAGAAAATATTCTGAAGGTCCAGGATAATAAATATAAAATGTATGAAATACTTCTTACCCGATTTGTTACTAAGCATTTTTCACTCCCTAAAAACAGTATATCAATCAATGTTCAAGGCGTTCTCCGTAATGGACGACTCAGAGGAGATAACGAAACCGTAATGTATTTATCCTTACGGAAGTGTGTACGCGCCATAAGGAATTGCATAACCGGTTTAATAAAATCTGCTCGATCGGCATCACGCGTGTCTGCGATCGGTTCGTTCCTCTTGAGCCGCTCCTCTCGTCGTGGGTGTTGCCGTCTAAGAAGCTGTGAAATCCGTTAGTCTACCGGGTGTTAAAAAAGGAACACGTAATTTTCATACAAGATTTTAGAATACACTGTTTTAACGTTCTGCTCGTATTTTTTTTTGTACTGGAATAAATGGAGATACTTTGTCGCAACAGTACTCCATGTTTAATTCGCTGGTCTATAGGGTGTTCTCAAAGTAATTTTCACGAAGCGTTACGTATGATAGGGACACGTATCGTGCGTGCTCATAAAGCATGCAGCAGGGGGATCCAACGGTCCGTGACGTGTTGCCCCCATGATACCAACCTTCTAACCGCAACATTTCCTGTCGATACTAGCAGCAGCTAGCGGTAGTAACCGGAAACGGAGTTCTCTTTGGGGAGGACATGCGCCTAGTGTATACCACGTATGATACGTTACTGGTATCAGGTTAGTGTTGAGTATTGGATATGTGGCTAATTAAAATGTGTCGCGTTCGTATTAGAACGCGTCATTGTGAATGCGCCCGGTTAGTATTTACTATTGGGTAAATAGGATTTGTATTGTATTAGAGAATAATTGATATTGAGGTTTATAGGATTTATTTTTATTTTCAAAAAAGCGTCATCTTTGGTACAGCTTCTTGGGGACGGTTATTAAGGGATTAAGTATCTGTCGCTTGTTATGCTCTGGATGATCATGATTCGGTTGGGAGATCGTTAAGGGAGTTTCCGGTTAATTATAGATGATTGTGACACGTGCCACTTTTAGTGTAGTAAAACATTAATGGCCGGATAAACCACGGCGTCGCGACGCTGCCGCGAGGCGTCGCTTGCGTATCGTCAAGGATCGATGTAAGTTTCCTGTAGCCTTGGCTCAAGGTTTTTTGGAAAATCTTTAACCGACTTATTTTCGGGGTAATTAGTTGGGAATGCGTAACGAGGGGATGCTGTGAAAAAGAAAATGGCCGATGGACCTTGAAGGCTTTTATTCTTTCTAGGAAATTTTTTTTTTCCTTTTTTCTTCGGGTTTCGTCCTGGGGCACTTTCGGTACGACTAGGCGTCGCGACGGATGACGAGCGTCGGTGTAGAAGCAATCTCGAGATGTTCTTTCTTTTTTGACGTTACTCTCTCTGTCTCTCCTTTTCCTTTTTCCTTCCTCTCTTGAAATCGCCAGGACTTTTCCTGTCTGCCTGCCGGCCTTACCCGCTCCTTCCTACTTCCAGGGGGTGGGAAGTCTCGCGGCCGGAAATGAGATCCTTCCGAAAGCGACGCCGAGACCGTCGTCGTACAGGACGTCGACGAGCGTCGCGCGTCGCGTTAAACTCGTCTTCTGGATAGTATAAAGTGAGTTTTCTTCACGTGGACTTTTCATACTCTTATACAGCTTATTCCATACGATGAACCTAAGTAGTTCATTTCCGTATGATTTATGCATGGCCTCAATTCGCGTCCTGAACACGATTTCAAATCTGACATAAAAACCACTAGGAGAGTACTAAAGTCCAAAAAAAGAATCCAAAGAAAATTTCTTATCTATACATTGCCAATGAATTTATATCATTTTCTTCGTTACTTTTCTATAGCCCAGATATACATATTATTCTTTCTCCTACCCTTATAATGGAAGGCTATTTCTAGTTTTCTTTATGTCTCTTTTTATTTCACAGCATTTTCTATCCATCTCCCCCTCCCCATCCCCTCGCTCTCCCTGCCCCCTATATACGAGACTATTGCGCTCTCAGGCTATTAACTTTCTTTTTCTCTCGTCCTTCCGTGTCCAAAGCTCGAAGCTTCAGCGTCGCGTCCATCCAGCAGCGATACTGGCTTTGGGGGTAGTTTACTGTCATTCGACCTGAAGTTGCCTTTTGTCACAGCGGGACGTTAAAGTGCTTATTACGGTTTAATTAAAATTTGAAAGACTCCGCTAAACTCGAGTGATAGCAGAAGTGCTCGCGATGGGACTTTGTCGTCGCCAATGAAGGGAGAGTTGGCTTTGACTCTTGAAGCTTTAAGGGATGAAGACACAAGCTCGTAAGATTTTTTTTTCCCTGTACATTTTTCAATTCCCTCTTATCGTCCTCCTCGAAATTATATATATCCTCCAGGTTTTTTCTTGGCATTTTTTTAACCCCCTCCGAAATTTTCTCATAACCAAGAAATATTGGCTTCAGCGTCAGGAGGCAACGCGCCAAATTTTCATCCCCCTTCGTACGTCCATCCAGATGGAAATCACTATTCTGACTTTTGATTTTTCCTCATGGACCGTCTTCGCTTCTCGCTATGATGATCGTCGGACCACTGTCCGTAAGAACCGGAAGGACGACCAAGAGAATAACTTTTACCTCGCTGCTACCAGCGTATCCAACTTCCGTCCGAGGGGTTTTCCGTGACTTTTGAACTTTTCAACTCATCCGGTATTCTTCTCAAGTACATTTTCACCCCCTGTTGAAGGGGCTGCTCTCGGTTTTCTCATCGCCGGTGAATTTCTCGTTGTTTCACAAAGCGGAAGAAAATATCTCGGTATAATAAAACGAGACGAGTATCAAGCGGGATATTATTATTTTTATTTAATTCGTCTAATTGGAATTGTTATAAAATACAACTTTTCTCGGGCAGCGTTAAATTACTTAACAATTTTTCTTTTTCATTCAACCTTTCTAACGGTACTTTGAAATTCCATCACGTATCCTCCTGCGAATAAGTTTTCCCCAATGCAGACGTCAATGCGTTCCTGAATTCCGGCCCCTTTTCAACTGTCAATTCAATCTGGCAGGTGTGTCAAAGGCTACACAGTGCACAAAGTGCTTTACGAATGTATCTGGGTCGTCTCGCTTTCAGGTCCCGTATACATTGTATCCGTCGCTCGAGCGACATTCGAGTCATTATCAGATCAGAAGTGCGTTACGTTGGTAGCCCGCTGGAAACTCTGTATTATGTGGAAGCTGTCAGTCAGCCAACTTACACATCCGTTCGCCCTATATATATACATATATATATACCTGCGTAAAGATAAGAAGACAGAATTAGGGTGAAAATGTCTTTTTTTTTATTTTTTAATCTTTTCCAAGGGATGATTTTATAGGTACCATGATAATTTGAGAGAAGCGTGTCACTATCGGAAGACATAAAATTTAATGAAGGGACGAGGCCGCATCCACCCCTATTGGCTCTCGGGGGTTGATTCGATCAAACTAAATGAATTGGACGCTCATCAATAAAGCTACGGATAGGGCTCTATCAATTCTCATCCCTTAGAGAAGGACACTGGGAGGGCGAAGAAGAAGTAAAAGGGAGTCTTTTACTTGGGGGTTGTAGACTGAGCTTATTTCGTTCTATTTCGTAGGGAGGGGTAAGACGGGGACACTCCACCCTTCCATCCCCCGCAAAATACGTTTATTCTATCCACCCTTGACTCGGCTACTCGTTCGACTATATGCGCACCCTTATACCAACGAGGAGGGTGGATTAATTCAGATTACGGATCTGGCCGTTTATGAAGTAGCTGTATATACGGTTTCAAGCGAGTGGTTTATAAATAAGGGTAGCGAATAGTGGCGGGTCTCTATATTATGACGTTTCAACCCTCGTAGAAAACTTTTTCACGATCTAACTCAAGAGGTGCGACACCAGAAGGGTGACTTACGCACTACGATTGGTCACTTCCTCTCACCCTTAATTAACTCCCCCACTAAATTTTAACCCCCAGTTCTTCATTCTTATCGACCCTTTGAAATTTCCCTCCAAACACCGAGGTCATGGTTGGCCCTAAAGTCACTCGTAAACTGTAACGTATCGCACCAGGACACGCACTTTTTAATGGACGGGAACACGCAAGGGGTTGTTCTCGCGGCACCCCTAGCCATCGGTTAGGTCATATACCCCGTAAGGTCATTTGAATACATTCAGTTTGAAAGGCTCGTAAAACAGAAGAGGGACAAAAAGAATGAAGGGATGGAAAAAGAAAAGTATCCGAGACAACCAACTACCGTATAAGAGTCAAGGGATGAACGGCTTCACCCCCCCCCCCCTCTTTATCAGCGTATTTCCAAAGTAACTCTCGCCCCAAGGATATCGAATCGATCCTGATAAAGAAAACTTCCAGGATAGATTGTCGTTCGGTAACTTCGAATCTACCATTGACCTTCTTTCGCTTACCTTATCTTTGCCAATATCCGCCATCTTTTCTTTTTACCCCACAAAAGTCCAGCAGTCTGGATACTAATAACTCTTTGCGCAGATGGCCCCAAGCTCTGTACGCTCTCCGCCTCCTTTCCTCCCTTCCCTTCAACCCCTTTAACGTTCCTTGACTCTCGTTAATTATCCTTGTTTACGAGTTAGCACCTTCTTCTCGCACGCGGGTGGAATCTTCGCAGATCGATATCACAAGTTACGGTACGTTGGTCTTCTTCCTCCTCCTCCTCCTCCTTCTCCTCCTCCTTCTCCTCCTTCATCACCTCTCAGACTTCCTCCTTTTCTCTTAACCTCCTCAAGCTCCACTGCCATTTACTTCTATCCACTCCTGCCTCCGCCTACAACTGCACTTCTTGTCCGTGGCCATCTTTATGCTCGCCCCCCTTTTACTACTCGAGCGAGGAAGGAGCAGCAATTTGTCATAATTATCTCAACTTCACTAGGTGCTCCACTTGGTACGAGGAAACGTACAACTTTCATCTTCGAGGTTGAAGTGGCAATTGATATATTATATACGTATATTATATATATATACACGATCATAGAATTCTATATAAAATGACTCACTCAGTATCGATATACTCAAAGTGATATTCATTGGTATTATTACTGAAGTCACTTGAAACGGAAGTGAGTATACAGACTCCTACTCATTTTCTCCCGGAAGTCTCAACTCTCATACGTACCATAAAGAAATAGCCGCAAGCTTCAGATATTCCTTGGAGATGCTACAGCATCTTTACAGAGTACTTCCGGTATCTGTACGACAGTACAATGTGTACCAGGCATACAAAGTACAAGCCTGAATTTATTTCAGGGGAGATTTTGCGCCTTGTAATTCCTAAAGAACGATGCGCGTAGTAGGAGCTCATGAAAGTCATGGAGATGCAGCTTGCTGGTTGTGTAGGGAACTTCATTGAGTAGGTACTGGATCGAGTTTCTGAAGCGGACGTGACATTAATGAACGTCGTGTCATAGGGGCAAGTACTGATACTGGTTGTTTCAGTCGGATGAATCTGGATTTTTTTACCTTTTTTTTTGTACATATGTGCGCGTATCTGTCTCTATGTACATATATATGGACGTTGAGGTTCGCTGCGTTTGAAAATTTGAACCAGTTATATATTATATAGATATACCGTATGCATGCATTGGTGCAGGTAAAACAAAATGGAGATAGGTCGCGACGTTGCCGAGGTCGTTTTTACTGTGCGACCGAGATTAATAATCTGAAGTTTTTGAGCTTTTGCAAGCAAACGTGAATAGGTGCTGTAGTTAGTCGATGCATCCAAGTTATGGAAATTTTGGACGATGCTGTTGAATGCGACAAAATTTCAGGAATATTTTTCACCGGATACTTATCCAGTAATGAGAATTTTTTTCAAAATTTTGCTTTTCTTCTAACTGAAAAGATACAAAAATACGATATGCATATACTGCATTGTAAATTTTGTATATATACATAACGCGTTACTTGGTGCAGTGTATTATTATTATTTTTGTAACGCACTGTACATTGCCCTATACTTTTTGCACAGCCTTGCCGAGAGCGTCCAAGATTATCCGTAGACGTAAAAGAAATAAAGAAAGAAAGGAAAAGGTCACTTAATGTAAATTCATGCGGCGGTCCTTGAAAATTACAAGAAGCGGTACCGACGCCACTTCCGGTGCCGTACCCTCGATGCCCGACGCTTCGTCTTCTTAATGGCATCGAATATGGACTGCCAGATGCAGAGAAACATTAAGAGAGGATTTCTGGGGTAATATTAACTAAAGAAAGACAGAATAATAGGAATCGAGTCCGTGCACAGTTACTCTCTGGCATTTTACCAGGATCGACCCGGGATCAGCCATACGTTTACGTAATGCGACAATTATCCCCACTGATATTTTTCGAAAATTATATCACGCCATTTTACTCGTACCTACGAGTATATAAATATCCTAGGATAAGTTTTACGTATAAAAAAATCTTGTCGTATAATTTAATTAATTACGTATTTTTTTTATCTGTCTTTCAGCTCGCCGACTAAACGAATACATACGCCATTACGAGACGCTGTCTTACCCAGCCGAGGACGTTCATCGGAGTCATCTAAGGGCGAAGAGATCCGTCACGCGTGATAACGCAGTTAACCTTAAGTTTCGTTCACACGGTCGTAACTTTCATATAAGATTGAAAAGGGACCTTACCACATTCAGTAACGACCTCGTCGTCGAGGGTCCTTCCGGTAAAATCGAAGACCTGGACACGTCACACGTTTATCAAGGTCACATATTGGGTAAGTTTTTCGTTTCGTTATCTTACGTAATTACTCGTTATCTTTTAGCATCATTTTTTGTTCATTTTTTTTCTCGTACGTGATTTTTTATTTGACCTATATATGATTATGGTTGTATATGGCTATAGTCTGTTTGAGCTTTTTGTCCAATGCGTATATCTATATTTGTTGTATAGTTCATCTACCTACACTTCGTCGGCTCCTACTTCCTCTGTTCGTGCACTAAGAGCAGTTTTACGAAGGCCTTAAACTTTAAAACGTTGCCTGCCTGCCTTTCGCGTCCACTGGGGCGACTCTTAAATAACCAAGAGGGTCGTCGACGCGGAAGTGCTAGCACAGGTGTTGTTCCTCGCTTCCTGTTCTTCTTCCTTCTCTCTCTCTCTCTCTCTCTCTTATTCTACGAGCAGAATCTCTTGTTGCCTTTCATCTTGGCTTTATACAGCGCGCTTCAAGACGATCGTGAATTTTCGTCTCGAAATCGCGTCGCTTCTGGCTGACGAGGATCAAATGGAATTCCGGAACGCGCAAAGTGTAAGGTATTTGAACGACTGGAATTCCCCCTGTTGTTACTTCACGGGATTCTAAACTGAACACGCTTTTCGCGTTTTTTGTCGTCTTTTTCCTTTACCTTTCAATGAAAATGTCGAAAAATATGAAAGTCAAAACTTTATGGATTTCATTGCACGTATTACGGAAATGGAAATTACTTGGATTCTCATAGGTCAAACGTTTTTTCAAGTAATTGCAAAAGATCAAGGCTTTTATTGATGATCGATATTTTTTTCGGGTTTTCTGTTAAAAAAGAAAGTGAGTAGTTTGAAAAGGATAGGTGAGATTCAAAAGGGGGTCGTACGTTCAAAATACGTAAAAAGTTACGTATTTTCATTTCATGTTTTTAATTTTTTGGGGAAAAATTTCGCCCGATTCTCTTTCTCCTCCCACTCCGTCCTTCCACGAGAGAAGGAAAGCGTAAAAGAACGGAAGTGACTAGAATCCCAGCAGGGTGGAGGAGGGAGGGGTGTCCGTGTAGTTGAAAATGAAAGATGGCAAAAAGAAATAAAAATGGTATATAGAGGTTTTTCTCCGAGTCCCTTTTGGTCCTCTCTTTCAC